>JAPYYZ010003892.1:0-11143 GCA_030522705.1 Eretmocerus eremicus
TATTGGTATATTCCTGCAGATTTTTTTGGAACCAAGACGATTGCTTGCACGGCATGGTGAAGAACTCGAAAATAAGGACCGAATTTTAATCAGTAACATCCGATTCTTGCCTATTTTCTCTGTTTCGAGTGATCACAACTACTCTGTAGTCAATCAGAGTCATCCAAAACTTCACAAATATGTAGTTCTATAGTTGATAAAGAACTTCCAACTGGAGTCAAGCATGGGATACCGTGGGAAAAAATGTTATCTTCTACAAAACCCTAGTAACACAAAATTCGAAAGTTTTTGAGAATGGCCCATATGTCCCGCCTGGGTACCAAGTTCTACATTCCTCCATTTTTTCGTTCCTCAGTTGTGCTCGTTGGGAATTTTCTGGTTGCGTGATCTCACCGTACGATCACAGATTTTGTTACAACGCTTCCCCCCATTCGTTTCCCCAGCCGTGCCTCGTGCATCTTCCACGTGGCGATAGTCCAACTGCTCCTTGAGGCGCGGCGGTTGACATTCACAACTTCATTTGCAACTCGCTGGTGCTCCGAAACTACCGGATAGAACGGTCTGATTATTTTCATGGTACTCTTTGATACCTCCAATTACCCAGGATCCAATCAAAACGTCCGAAACAATCCTCGGGTTAGCATGAGAAAATCAGAACTGAAAAATGAGTTTCAACCATTTTCGTAACTTTCAACCTGCGAGGAAGTTCTACAGGTGAAAATCGAATTTTGAAGCTAAATTGTGAACAATAAGCCCAGTCACCCCAAGAATATCATGGCATATTATTGACAAGATCTATCATGGAACCATAACGTGAATGACGTCTCCTCATACAAAATCTAGTCAACTATTAGTTCAGTCCGCTCAAGAACTACGTTCTTGATTGATCTTGAATTTTGATAGTTGATCCCGAATATACTCTAGATATTCAATACCTCCAGAACTCTTGCATACGGCACACAGTGGGAAATTTTGGAAAGTGATGTTCCAAAATCTAATATCTTTAGAAGGGTTGGTCGCCGAGCATCAAAACTCTTCTCAAATTGAAGCTCTGTTCAATGCGGATGAAGGAAAATCATGGAGAAAATCACAAAGCTCCTGACCCTTCCCCCAAAAATGGTGAAACATCGTACTCTTTTGTCACGCTATCAATGATTTTGGGTTCCGCGAGTTCTTGATCAAACTTTGGTGGTCGTAGAGGGGGTGATTTTAGGTGATCCCGACCGTTGAACCCAAATCAGAAGCAAAATTTTTGATACACGAAATGGCCGCCCCGAAATGGCGGATGAGAACAAAAATGTGTACCCGTCCGGGATTGAACAAATTTTTCTGTATCCTATATTCAAATTTAATGGAGGAGATGTCGTGTAATACCTTCGAAAATGCATCCGGTTCTCGTGAACAATCGAATTAGTCATTTTTCTCTTCATTCCGAACATCAGTTATTTCGGAAATTTTTGAATGGTGAATTCTTTGGCAGATTCCAGAATATAGGAATAGACATACTCGAAAATAGCCAAACTGATTCTGGAATTTTTCTGGGGGCCAGCAACATATACACATCTTTTTCATATTCATGTCGTCTGCATGAAGTCGTCTGGGTGGAGCTTGAAAGAGCAGGTGCCGAGACGTAAAACTAAGAACTTATATCTTTTTCATATTCATGATGAAGGTGAAGCCCCGGTCGAGACGTAAGACTCGTGTTTGCCACGAGAGAGATCAGGATTCAAATCTTTCCACAGGTCAAATTTCCTATTTCCCACTCATAAAATGATTTGTATACAATGATGTATCATGCAATTTTGTTATTCAAATTATTCTTCCTACTTCCGAAACGAGGATTCTACTTCTGAGAGCATGATCTCGGTGACAATTTTTCAAGGTAATCTTTACCTCGTGGAAGAGTAACCATAATTTTCTTTTGATCAGATGAGCTCCCACGGATTCATGAAAAAATCATGGAAAACTATATGAACTGGGAAAACTATCCCATATGAACTACAAATTCTTCAATTATGATTCGGATCACGAGACATGACCTTCCGCGTCATTCTTCGATTCTGGAACCTAGTTTATTCTGTAGCCACATGAATTGCCATCAAAATGACCGGTTGCAAATGGGAACTGCGACTTCTCACGCTAGAGTCACAGAACTTTGGAGCCACGGAAACGGTGTAATTCTTCTTTAATGGGGGAATTCAGAGGATGAATTGGTCGATTGTACGCAATCATATTCTCTTAAGCTGAATAACTTGTACCTCGGGTCTGAATACTACGAATACATTCCTGCAACAGATCATTTTGGAGGTAATCGAGAATGTTCTTGAATAGAATGAGTTATAGTGATAAATCGAAACATTTGTACATGCGCGAAGAATTCTTGCTTCGTCATGCAATTCATCGGAAAACCTTCCATGAAATTTCGCTGGGCCCCAGGAAGCTTGTTCATTTTGTTCAAGTCCAAAAAGTACAAGTATAGTTTTGTACAAACTTGCACAAAAGGTACGAGTATAGTTTCTGGGTCACTGAAACATTGGAAGAATAAATCATCAATGTTTGGCTCCTCGAGGTGGGAATCTCTCATATTCAACCAAACTTGACGTAATTCATTATTTTTCCATTGATTAGAATTGATCACGATCTTGGAATTTTGTGAATTAATTACTGTGATCCATTGATTCATCTGTAGAGCTTATGATTGTGTCTATGAATTATACCAGGAGTGGCAATGAGATTCACGATTCTGCCCATGAGAATATAGGAATGCGATCGTAGAGTCCACGAATACTTATGATCACATCGCGAATCAAGAAAGGGCGATGAAATTTCAATCTTGCACGTTGATGACATGCGAGAAAGACCTGCCAAGATTATGTCAATCCAAACTCAGGGAAACTCATCACTCCCGAATTCAATTACTCAAAGCTCAGCATTAAACTTTGAGTATTCTTCGATTCAGATATTTGAAACGTTCAGACTTGACTGTATTAGGAGTTTGAATATATCATTTCTCATCAAGCTCATATTCTTTCTTGCAACTCGAAGTCAGACCGTAATACATGATCTCAATGGAAATTGGATTAACAAATCATTTTATGGGTGAAAAAAAGAATTTGACCAGTGGAGAGATTTGAACCCCCATCTTTCACGTGGCGAGCAGGAGTCTCACGTCTCGACCACGGATTCACCTTTCTCATGAATATGCTTAGTTTTACGTCTCGGCACCTACTCTTTCAAGCTCTATCCAGATGGATAAATATGGAGAAGATATAAGTTGATAGTCTTACGTCTCGGCACCTGCTTTTTTGAGCTCTATCCAGACGGCACCCATGTGCATGGGGTTGGGATACGCTCAACCAGGGCGTCAGCAACTGCCAACTATCGATTTCACCTCGGTGAGGGGGGCCGATAGTCTGAGGTGGGTTCCGAACCACCGAGACCGCCATGGAAAGCATATGAGAAGAAATCTCAGTGGTGCTAGCCGGGAATCGAACCCTGGCCTTCCGCGTGGGAGACCAAGGACTAGATTCACTAGGCCACGGCGGTCTACCAAATATGGAGAAGATGTATATCTGTTGCTGGCTACCAGAATAATTCTGGGACCAGTTTGGCTGTTTTCGAGTGTGTGACTTCCTCTATTCCAAAATTTGTCCAAGAATATACTATTCAAAAATTTCCAAAATAACTGATGTTTTGGAAGGAGGAGAAGAATGACTTATTTGATCATTTATGAAGACCGGATGCATTTTCGAAGGTAATACACGACATTTTCCCCATTAAAATTGAATGTAGAATACAGAAGGATTCGTTTTATTCCGGACGGGTACGAATTCTGGTTCTTATCCGTGATTCTGGAGCGGCCATTTTGCGTATCAGAAATTGTGCTTCTGATTTGAGTTCAGCGGTCGGGATTACTCAAAATAACTTTCTCTACGACCACCGAAGTTCGATCGAAAACTCGCAAAACCCAGAATTATTGATAGCGTGACAAGAGGGTACGATGTTCCACCATTTTTGGGGAAAGGGGGAGGATTCTGAGATCCTCTCCATGATTTCTCTCCATCCACACCAAATAGAGCTTTGATTTGAAAGAAGTTTTGATGCTCGGCGACCAACCGTTCTAGAGATTTCAGATTTTGGAACATCACTCTTCAAAATTCCTCACTGTGTGGCGCGTCGCGGGGGATCCACGAAGGCAGCGCTGTACCCAAGCGCGGAGTGAATACTCTCCGAAGCTAAACCTTTCTAAGGAGTATAAGCGTTTTCGGTAGTATATGGGTTATAGGTGTATCGCGCGGAACCCGATATCACGATTACCCAAAGCATGCTTGATGCCTTTTGGTGAAAACGGGGTCGGAGCCCTATGTATACATGATGGTCTTGAATTGGTTCTAATCCAGATGTCTTTGCTCCTCAAAAGTTCTTGAGCGATCTCCTTCAGCCGATTTCTGGATCATCCCCCAACAAAAATCAGAATATTTTGTCGAGCTCTTCTCGATTAATCTCAATTTCATGAATCTTCAATCGATGTGATGCAATTAAGCATTACAAGCAACATTTGTCGAGCTTCTCTCTGCAAACTCTCTCAATTTTGAATTATGATCAAACTCGACGTTGTGCTCATAGAATTCGGCAAATTCACAATGTGATTGATTGTGATCAGTCTTGAGAGCAACATTCGCGACAAATCATGATTGAGTGAGATGAAGATGAGAATATCCGTGAATTTCTTTGGCTTTGTGGAGGAAGTGAACGAACGGAATATGTGGTTCCTGCTTCTTATTCTGACAAAGTTCTTGTTCAGGGAAGTCATTGATCTCGAGGGAGAATCAAATTGATGGTGACAGAAATGAATTGTGGAAGAGAGTGAGTCTGTTTGAATCGTACAGAATAATATATGGGAAGTAATGCACGAGTAGAGTCAGTATATTTCAATGATACGGTCTATGAACGAAAAACTCTGTGGAAAAATTTCAATTGTATCAAACCTAATTTATTGAAGTGATATTCTCATGAATCAAACATGAATAATCTATTATTTAAGGAATAAATGAATAGTGTTCATATCATCTTACGAATCACATGGATTAGAATCATTCTCTTTCTCTTTTGATGTGTTACATGGAATTGTCATATTCATATCCCTCAGAATGAATTCCGATAACACTCCAACAAGCTAGTGACCCACATGAATCATGGAGAATTATGAGCGCACATGACTTTCAATAACACAGGACCACGAAAGATCCAGGCTGGGAAAATGGACTGTGACAGGTAGACTAAAGGTTTTTTGTGTCGCTGAATCCAGATCCGACCACAAAATTACTCTATCACGTCACAATTTTCCGCAAAATCGAGAATGAGGTCTCGAAGCCGTTGTTCGAGCCTGGATTCACTACTAATAATGCAGGATCACCCTTATTTCTCCCGAAAATATCGAGAATCCCATCTATTTTCTCGATACATGACGGGGATCAAGACCCTGAGTTTCGAGACCCATAACCTCCAAGCCCCGCAAGCTCACTTCCTCTCAAGCTGGGCACTTTGACATATGAATCCAAGCCCGAAACTCTTGAATCCACAAGCTCGCTTCCTTTCGAGTTGAGCATTTTGACATGTCACTTCGAGCTTCAAGCTCCAAGACCTACAAGCTGCCTCTCCCTCAAGTAGAGCATTTTGACATGGCAATCTAAATTCCATGCTCCTGAACCCACAACCTCACTTACTCTCGAGCGGACTTCTTAAGATCGGAATCCACACTTCAAGCTCCCAAAATCCCAAGCTATCTCACTCTAGAGATGGGCCTCCTGACCCGGGAATCCAAACTTCAAGCTTCTAAGCCCAAAAGCTCGCTATCTCTTAAGTTGGGCATTCTGACATGGGGATCCACTCCCATAGATCCTGAACCCACAAGACCACTCCTCCTCAAGTTGGCGACTATAACATGGAGATCCAAAACCCAAGCTCCTGAGCCGACAAGCTCGTCTCCTCCGAGTCGGGCACTTATACATGAAGATTCGGACCCCAAGCTCCAAGAGTTTACTCCTTCTTGGGTTGGGCATTTCGATATGGAATAAAGAACTTTAAGCTCCTAGGCCCATAATATCACCCCATCCTGAGTTGGATCTCTCAGCATTGAATTCTCAGATCCATATTTCTGAACTCACAAGAGCGCTCCTTCTCGAGTTGAGCATTCCAGCAAAAGAAATCTTGACATAGGAAACCAAACCTCGAGCGTCTCAATCCACAAACTCAAGACTCCCATATTGCTCCGTCTTGAGCTGGGCTGCCCATTATGAAAAACTGAGCCTCAAGTTCTTGGACCCACAAGTTCGCTCTTTCTCGATCCGGACATTTTGACATGAGCATTATTCCATGCAAAAATGCCCAGCTTGAAGGGGGGCGAGCTTATAGATACAGGAGCGTGGGGTTTGGATTGCCATGTTATATAATGCCCACTTTGAGATGGAGTCATCTTGAGGGCTTAGAAGCTTGAAGTTTGATTTGCTATATCAAAATGCCCAACTAGAGAGGAAACGAGCTTGTGGGTAAAGAAGCTTGAGGATCGGATCTATATGCGAAGATTCCTAAATTTAGAGGGGTCGAGCTTGTGGATTAGGTAAGTTGAGATTCAAATCTTGATTTTGGAGTGCCTAGCCCGAGAGAGAGTGAGCCTGAAAATCCAAGAACTTAAAATCTTGATTCACATACCGAAATTCTCACCTCGGGAGGGAGCGAGCTTGGCACTTGAAGAATTTGGGGCTTGACTTCACTTGCGGGAATGCCCAGCTTGAGGGGAAGCGAGTTGGGGTGTGAATTCACAAACCAGAATCCTCACGTTGCGAGTGAGTGAGCTCATGGGCGAAGGGGTTTGGGGTCTCGATTTGCTCGTGAAAATGCTTAGCTTAAGAGAGAGCTTGTTTGTAGATTGAGGAGCTCGGAGTTCGGACGAGTCAAAATGCTCATTTCGGGAGGAATTGAAATTGTAGATCCCCAAACGTGGGGTTCGGAGACTTATGTTGGAATGCCTAACCCGAGATTGAGCGATTTTGTGGATTGAAGAGCATGAAGTTTGATTTTCCATAACTGAATACCCAGCTCGGGAGGGGACGGGGCACAATTGCATCAGAGGAGGAACTTGGTTACTTAGTTCCAATGAGCCGAAACTCTTGCATATGTTATTGTGCGGACAAACGCTTCGGTCAGGATAGTTTCTTGTGGTCTAAAAAATATATGTAAGGTGTGCCGTTGCCGTTCAATATCGTTAAGATCGGTAGATAGACTCAAACATGCTTTTTCGACTGTGAATTGGCGAGATATTAGATTTGGCAAGCCATAACTTGTACTCACGTTGTTCTTAAGACATAGATTACATTCAAAATCATTTGTAGTGATACAAAAGGAGTGTGTGATAAGTTTCGTCACTGTACAGTAACGTTGAAACCGGTGAATAACGTCAAATATCTCGTATTTGACGGATATCGTCAGGATTCCCAGTATTAATTGCGTGTAACAATTGAGCACGTTATAAAGCGGATATGAATGTTGCTCTAGAGAATTTTCTCGCTATCTCCGAGATGTGTCTGGATAGTTTCGTGGACCCAGAATAACGCCAAGGCCGGTGGACAATCTCAAATATCTCGTCGTCAATAGAAACCAGGAATTTTTCGGTTTTGACAAGTCGTAACTCTCACACATGTTATCGCGCGCACATGAGACATGCCCGAGACTATTCCTAGTAGGGTGGAACAGATAAGTTATGAGTTTGGTTGCCGCACCATATCGTGAAGCCGTCATTCGTTGTCATGGAATCATATATCATATTGCCTCGTTCCCAATAGGAAATGATCCAAATTCGGTTTCGATGAGCCCTTACTCTACTTATTCTAGTTCAATATATGCGGCTCATTTGAGAACTCTTACCAGTCCAATATAGCAGAGTCCACATATTCCATGGAAGCGGATGTTACCACAACATCGAATATATCTATTTCTCGTGATAAATCCTCCATTCGGTAGATATCACTCTCGAGAAGTAGGGTGAGCAAATTCTATACATTCAGTATGAAGCAAATATCAGGAAACATATGAACTGTCAACGAATATGTACATGAACAATGGAATCACCGCCAATCAAGTGCTATCTTAAGAACTCTCGTGACCGTGGTCGTATCATAACACGATCAGCATATTAGAATCATGAGTCAAAGGTGGAGGAAGCGAATGGATTGATCTTGAATCAAACACTAATTGAATTCTCTATTCCTTCTTTGATGATCAAATTTTCTCGCCGGTAAAGGATCTGCAGATAGATTTTCTCTCGTGTTTTGAGCTAGTATCGCGTTCCAAACACCAACAGTAGTCAGACATCATATGTACATTCCACAATCCTTGATAACGTTTTTCCATTATATCCTAGGGAAATCTTTCACCTTGTTCCTCACTGAAGTCCCCAAGATTACCGAAAATCTATCAATATGTGAATCCAAGAAGTGAAGCTTCAGGTTCATCAAAGATCTCTGTTTCCCAAAATTTGAAACCATTCCCTCCACTATTCTCCTGTAATTGGGATCTTCATGATTCCTAGGAAAATGTTCTGTCACATCCTTAAAACTCAGCCAGGCATCCCTCTCATTTTCCGTCATTTTCCCTCAAATTTTTCATCTTTGAGTAGAGCTCTAACCTGAGGACCATCAAACACTCCTTTCTCGACTTTTACTCCAGATGAATTTGGGTATTTTCCGCGAATGTACCGAAAAGCTTCAGTATCATCATCCCTCATGGACTCGACAAACTGCTTGATTAATCCGAGTTTTACATGGAGTAGTGGGAGTAGTATTTTACTTTCAGGTACAAGAGGATCTTGCATGACATTTTTCACGCCAGGTTCTAACCCGTTTCTTGAGGGCCAATTCTTCCTTACAAAGCGGTCATCGCGAACTCAGCCATCCCATTCGCATATGGAACAGGGGAACTGAGTGAAACCGTTTTGCTGCCCCAAGAACATCGTTATCATTTTCAAATATCTACATACGTCCCACTGATGCTCATCATATTTCAGTCTCTCGAGGATCATTTTGAGATTCACATATTCTTTCTTCAATACAACTGAATGGCCAATAAGCACGCGCGCGAGAACATTACCATCATGTAAGAAGACCGCTTTGGAACTTTTCGTTGATGAATCCAAGGAGAGACGCCATTCTTCAGGGTTATGTTATACGTGACTCTTCCAAGAGCATCCATCAAGCCTGGGATATCCTCACAATGAACTAGATTGTTCTCACTCGTAAAGAATTTTCTGAATTTTTGATCTCCACTTCGGAAAAAAGATACTTCCGTTCCCTCCGCCAAATTCCCTTTTTCTTCCAGTCTTGAAGCTAGGAGCTCTGAATTTTCATTGGAAAGTCCCAAATTTCGAACCAAATCACTCAGCTCATCTTGATTCCACTCAAAACTGGTTCCTCGTTTGATATCATCATCAGAAGTACATTCATCAGAACTGAACGAGATGTTCAACTCGTAGCTGTTTTCCTCGTCTTCGTACATTCGTTCATCACTCAAATCAGGAAGGGGGAGATCGGGAGAGCCATGAGCAACATCGTCATTGACAGTCGGCACATGGATTGTTATGGAGCTCACAGTAGGGTAGATCATCTTATTTCGATTTTTATCATTATCACCTGGAACCCAAGGATCACTCATTCCGGAAGGAGGATTGCCTCCTGCGTATTAACAATATACTCATGAAGCAGGCAAAAGGAGAATGAAATTGAGGGTTAAGAATCAAGGAGGATCCTTTTGCCACGAGCGGATCTCTTTTTGAGTTTGTTGAGAACGCCCTCACTTGGACGAGGTTTCATTGTACCAACTCCAAGCATACATTCATAAATCTCATGAACTGGGGAGATGTGAATGAGCCACGGTATAGTAGGTTGTGGTGATAAAAAGAAAGTATTGGGGAGGAGTATGAAGGTTCATTGTAAACTCGGTCTCATTCCGAATGAAGTTTTATCCCAATTCCAGAATGGAACGTGATTCTTGCAGAAGATAGTACGTTCAAAAATGGATATTTTATATACACGTGTGATCTATCATTTTCCCAAACTATTTCAATCAGGAGTGAAAATTTCAATAACCTGCACTGTTTGTTGAACAGGAGATCAGTCGGTTTCATGATCTGAAGGCTCCCTCCAAATCGTTGGGGCTTCAAACCGTCTATATCTCTGCATGCATTTCCGTCATTTTCATAGACTCGTGACACACTGAGCACACGCGGTTTTTGGTATCCATGGTTTATTAAGGTTAGTACTTTTGATATTGAAGCACTCTTCATATTGGTCTTCCACTGCTTCGGTATATGATCTCCGATTGCGTTTGACAACGTATTCAACACAAACTACACAAAAATACTGAGGGTCATTAAGAAAAGATGAAATCTTTGCTTCGATTCAGAATAGCACAGATTTTGTGAGTTTGATGAATACAGAGTGATTTCAGAGGGAAGCTATTTAGACGGTATCTATGGGGACGAATGAATTAAAAATGTAAGATTCTATCACGAGAATCCATATGTAACTTCTCAATATACAACAAGGTGCGACCTTTCAGTGGGAAGAGAACATTCTCAATATTTTCGAGCTAGATATTGTTGACTAACAGGATAGAAAACGGATTTTAGAATGTTCCAGTTGATTGCATGTATGAACTCGATCGGTGGTATTCATTCGCATCAATTCGAGCGTAGGGTACAAATCTAGATATTACAGAATACAAGTGATTGATTGCCCAAACCTGATGAATTTGAGCTCGCGTTGATGATAAAATATGATTCTTGGAGGATGGCAACTGTAATTCTTCCTAGTTGGGAACATATGCGTGTGATGGGAAAGAGTGATAGCTCGTGGAAGCCTTAACCTGGCCGTTCCCTACCAGAAACGAGATACTTGAGCTCATATGCCGGTCCCGATGTCGTGTGGCGACGTGACTCGTCATACAAATTTTCGAAACCACGACGAAAAATCATGAGCGAGTCCCATATCCGCACGGTGATGCAAATGAGAGCTATTGCTCTCGGAATCGGAATCTTACCGATTCTGGCTTGGAATGGTGAATTTGACGCTACACTTGGAAATACGCTGCT
>JAPYYZ010003893.1:0-15780 GCA_030522705.1 Eretmocerus eremicus
TATATCTATCATTAGAATAGGAGCGAATTCATAACCAAAATAATCAGAAACTTGCAATAAATGAAATGTATAGAATTGGATTTTTTCCATCAACGACTGTCCTCGTCATAATGTGTTATTTGCCTCACAGACTTCTGGCACATTCCGAGGTATGATCCCATTGAGAAATGTTTACTATTGTGCAGAGTGTACTCCGATTCCGCTCAGAGAAGTTCCTCAATCTTCAGACCAAAACGGAATAGATTCACCATTCATGACTTCTAGATCAAATCGGAATATATGCAAATTTAACGAAACAAGTCGATTTATGCCGTGTTGGTCCGGAGAAAAGGGAATAGATTTCCGAAACCAAAACGGAATGAATCCATTTTTTAAACAAATTCGCTTGTGAAAAACATAAACAATCGAGAATCATCATGCTCCCAACATAAATAGTTAGCCATTTACAACATTTTTTAGGTGCCATAAGCAGTTTTGCTCAAACGCTCACCCTGATTTGATTTTAGACCAAATACTGCGAAGCTCTCACCTGCAAAAATTGGAAAATGGCGCTCATGCCGTTTTGGTTTCGAGCCGTAGATTTATTTGTTGACTTTTCAGCGAGAAGGTTAAGACTTTTACAGATTATTCATTTCATATATGGCTGCCTGGGCAGGAGGAGGGGGGGGGGGACTTAAGACACTCGGCTTTTATAAATTTCTGCACCCCCGTATCGAATGAATCGAAAAGCAGCCTCGGAATTTTGTAACTCATGCCAAGACTCGAATTTTGGCTAATCAAACTCTCCACATCAATTTTTGGATACTCCTAACATTGTGCTTCAGAGGCCGAAGTATCTCCAAGTCCACTTTACGGCATCTACTTATTCTTTCTCCAAATACTGTAATCCAAAAAAGCAACGAATCACCAGAATATGAGACCGAAGATGAATATTTCGCTACTTGAAAGTCCTTCCTCTTCCTTCGATTTTTCGATCATTTCAAGTCCGGAGGCTCTTTTCCACGAATTATTTTTGTTAATTCTATCAACAAAGGGGATTCGTATTCGGAATATGATCGTTCAACCATCTGCCCCGGTAAGGGTAAGCCCTTATGAACAAATATCTCCCAAATTCTCGACAACGATGAAAACTAAAATATCAGTCCGAGGGCTACCCACATCCCAAGGAGTCATCCGAACTAGCATCGGAAAATTCAACCATCTTGTTTGAAATTCAACTACTCGGGTGAAATTCAGCCACCTGGTTGAATTTTTCATTTAAGTACGTGAATGAATTTTCTATTCGACCAGTGGTTGAGTTTTTGGTTGAATTCCAACTAATTTTTTACAGTGTAGATTTAACATCCGCCATCGAGAACTATCCCTCGGTAAGGGGCCATTTACAGACTACGTAGACGCCCGAGAGGGCAGAAAGGGGTCTGAAAATTGCCAAAAAAAAACTACGGTGAGCTACGGAGAAGGGGGTAGGGGTCACGGACTTGTACACGTAGTCCCTCGTATTAGAAACAGTTCCTCGTTTTTGAAGCAAACTCAGCTCTCAGCTTGAGGGAGACGAGGTAGAATATTCCGAAAATTCCTCTTTCAACTCGGATTCGCTCGTATGATATTTGATACTTGTCTCAGATGATTGAGGAGAATATCCCTCCGCAGTTTTTAGAGATGCAAAATTTTCTTGCAGTTTCCTCTCTCAATTCATACAGCCTCATTCGTAGTTTTTGTATAGGTGAACGAGGTATTGACCTAACTTCAATCATTCTCATCTCAGAGTTCATAGGTAGTGGGAAAATATAAAGAAAGCATTCCAAAGAATAGAAAAAATGCTAACTTTTTATTAGTTTTGCTAAATTTTCTTAGGTAGTATCAGCAGCTCGTGAAGTCTTGAAAAATTTCGAATTATCCTCTCTTCATTAAATTACTTGTAGCTCTTTCTCCGTATGGACATGGACCAAATCTGAAAGAAGCATTCTGAAGAACAGAATATGGACAGCTGTTATTCTTTAATCCTTTTTTATTACACATGCACTAAAAAGGATGCCAGCCCTGAAAATGTTAAGAATTATGATAGTTTAGAGGTTGTGGCACTCAATTTGCGGAATCCTACGAGCCTTGCCATCTCCAGGGCTCGCATTCGCTTCGGCGCATGTAGTAAAAAAAGGTTCAAAAATAGCTGCCCATGTCATCCTTTCCGTTCTTCAAAATGCTCTTTTTGAATTTGTCCATTTTCTTCGGAGAAAAAGTAATCGCTGTGTCATGCATTGAAGGGCGGAAACGTAGTGATTCAGTGGAGTCGTGAAAATTCAAAAAACTTGATGAACTGCGAATGCCGTCCAATAAAATTGCAAAGCATCAGCGAGGGGGATAGAGAGTTGGCATTTCTTCTAATCTCCAAAATGCTTTTTACAAAATTTTGAAAATTTTCCGGAAAAGCTACGTAGTTTCTCGGGGGGCGGGGCCTATCTAGCCAAAACGCTACGGTGGACTACGAGGATAAGGGGGAGGGGGTAAAAATGTCCGAAACGCATCTACGCAGTTTGTGAATAGCCTCTAAGCAAACTCCAACTCTTACGCCTTTATATCAAAACATACTATTTGTTATAAAATGGTTGCCAAACTTATGACAAGACTGTTTTCTTAGAACAGGAATGATTCGAACTTTGACTGGGAACAACTTAAGCATCCAATAAAATTCAAACCCAATAATCTATTCAAAAATATTCATTCCTGATATGAATCAAGGTCAAATCTTATTCATACAAACGCAGACGAATAGCAATGATAATCGTGAAATCACTTACTCATATCTACCCTTCCAACGATTCCGATACATTCTTCGATGTAAATATATTCATGAATCAATTGGGAGTAAATCCCCGTGTTAAACTAAATGGCAGCAGAGAGCCAACATGACCGCAACTCAAACGAACTACATGTTAATCAAATGGGCCAATACGGCCGCCACTAACACTGAGGTTTACTCCCAATAAATCATTATTCTTGGAGTAGAATTTATTTTCGAGGTAAGGCTTATATTCTTGGAAGATTAAGAAACTGGCCCTAGGTCTTACTTTAGAAAGGGGTCTCATTTTCGGGAGAACACCATATTAACAGAGATTTTTCCAATGAATTCCCAAAAAATAATCACAAATTATTGGAGATCAATAGTGTCTATTATAATGGAAAAAATAGTGAATGGGTTAAAATAAACTTCGGAATGATCTTTCCTTTTTTTTGCTTAGGTTGAGGAAGTTGGGCACAGTTACCCAGTCATTGTTCCTATCAGCAATCTCACAAGGATGCGCAGAATGAGTCGGTAGTATTTTGGCTATTTTGACGCATACAAATACATACGCGGAATTCTGAACGATCATCCGAAACAACCCCAAATAATAGAAACTAGTATCATATGAAATGACTCTGTGGCTTCTTAGTCCCAAATATTAATCTTTGTTGAAGCGATCAAAGTCGCTCCTCTATTTGAAGAAATCTGGAGACTTTGTCGCCCGGCAAAAAATAACAGCAAGAGAGTTTTCTCTCGGTGCGTGCAGTGCGTTTGGGCAACCCAGGTCAAAACTCGTCAGGCCTAAGAAGCAATAGAGTCATTTCATGATATTTGAAATCATAGGCCGAAAAAAGCATTTTTGAATACAAACTAGTGTTGACAAAAAGAGTTATGAATCTTCTTCAAACTGTTCAGTATTCTTCTGACGGAAGATTCGGGACGGAAGATTTTTTTTTCCTGAGATAATTCTTTGTCACTGATGAATCAGTAAAAATCACTGACGATTCAGTGAGGGTGTATTTCTCGATAGGTCGCCAGCGAGATAGACACCATCATTGATAATCCCACTGACTCATCAATGAAAAGTATTACTGAATCAACCCGGGATTGAGTTTTGCAGTTCAGGAAAGAGGAAGGACAAGAATAAGCTGGAGTGTCTAATCATGAATCAGTGAGAATCACTGATGAATCAATTAGATTCACTGATGCCTGAGTGGAAATCACTGACAGTTCAGTGGGGGTATATTCCTCGATTAGTCGCCTGCGAGACAGACACCATGGCTGATTTTTCAGTTGATCCCACTGGTTCATCGGTGAAACGTATCGCTGAAACATCAGAGAGGCCACTGACGAGTCAGTGGTTTCCGTTGATTTATTAGTGTTGGAGTAATGCGTGATCCGCAAAAATGTCACTCATACTCACCGATGTTCCAGAAAATTTCCCTGGATGTTGCAGTGATTATGTACTGACAATGAGTTCGATAAGTTGAAATTGATGGAGTTGTCCTGATTCATCAGTTGATATCACTGATTCATCAGTTGATCTCATTGATTCGATTTAAGACAATACTTACGCATGATATTTGTGTGTTCACTAAGCAAAGTACGCATATAATCTCGCTACACATGAAGACGAATTGAGTTATCGGTCCGCAGTGTTTTAGCTTAGATGAGTCAAGATCTCCATTCACATTATTTGCAATTATGAATGAATTGGCATATCAGACGTTTTTAATCCGCTCTCTGGGATGAATTTGATTTTATCTGTTTCATCTTACCTATCGTATGCCTGTATCTTCTTCGAATTTAACAACGTAAATCACAATCCTTCTGTAGATATCAGAAAATGTATGTACCTACATCTAATCTATGACAGAAACTATTGAGCCTATCGGTTCAGTGAGTATATTTTTTTAGATTTATTGCGAGATTTTGAAAAGTTTATGTTTTTTTAATCGACCATAATACGTTCACTTACTTGTAAGGACTGAAAACGAAACCACTATGGATCCAAACAACTGTGATTTAAACAAATTCGAATTTCAGAGAAGATAGTACAAGAGAACTGATCAAGTACGAAAAACAATTCCGGTTAGATGAAGATCTCAAAAATCAGGATCATTTCTCCACATATCCAGCAAGTCTTTAAAAATACTGTCCTACTTGAACTAAGCTTTAAAAGTGAGAATCTTTTTTGAATCCTGTTTTCTTATTACCTCTATTCAGAATACCGGTGATATTGGGTAACCAGATTTTGAATTATTTGAAGCTCCTCCTCATCTAAATGCTTCATTTACGAAGACTGTAATCCCTGCAACTATAGCAATCTCTCTAATGGTGTGTATTATTGACTCTATGCACAACATTTTTGAGCTTTCATTAACTGATCGGTGTAACCATAAGTCATATTTTCGACATTAAATTGAGAATCATCGAAACTGTCTGGAATCTTGCTGTCCATCTTGAGGAAATACCGCGCCTACGAAGGATGAAATCTCGTCAACCTTAAACGAATCATGTAATAAGTATTGCAAATGCAAGATGGAGGTCATTGGAAACTGCAGGTGAACTTTTTTGGTCCCAAGAAATATAGTTCTTTAAATATGTATGATGAAAATTTGACAATCCACCAAACATTAACTTCTTCCATACGAAATAAACAGTCAATCCTCCCGAAAAAATGTATCCAATAACTTCAGAAGTCTGTGCTTCTACAGAAAAATTTCCAAAGAAAACTTAGTGTTACGTTTCTTGATATTGTTCAAGAATAGATATTTCCCATAAGACCATTTGTTAGAAGGACTGAAAATTGATTAAAATGAACATAGAGTAACCAAGTGAAAACAAAGTCATTTGGTACTAAGATGAACATGTGTATCGAGTTTCATCGAAATCTGAGGGTTGAATCTCTTAGCGGTGGTACTCTCTCAATAAAAAAGTCTAGAAGTGTGACTTCGGTGGAAAAGAAAGAAACACTAATTGGTCAACTCAGGTCTCGGAGTAACAACTTCACAATCTAAATCACAAAATATTTCACAATCTTTCTAGAACAATTAAACTTTAATTCTCCAGAGACATGTTATATAAACGTTGTCAAATGACCACTCCCGTAAGTAATATACTGTTCTCTCCGCAAAAAATAGTTGGCGGTGCTTAGTTACTACGGTCGGATTCTCGCTGATGAAAACGGCAGTTTCTTTGGGAGTTCAGTACCATTCGCAGATTTCCAGTACACGTTAGCTGATTTCCAGCCTCCAAAAATAACCTCATAACTTTGTGATAGAAATCTTTAGACACTTGTCATTGGTCTTCTGAAAGCAATATCATCACTGTGCAGTTTCAAATTGGATAGAAACTTCATATCTTTTCAATAAAAAGCATTACGGAGACTGCGATGAATTACTGAGAATTCAACCACTAATGGAATCTTCTATTATGCGCTGTTGTTTCATATTTAAGATTTAAACTGGCATGAGTGGCTAGAAAAACTGAATTCCGATCCCAATAACTATTATTCCGGAACACTGGCCAGTTATGCTGAGCTGATTGAAATCTACTCGTAAATTGAATACTGCAACCAAGACGACTGAATTCGCACTAATCCTACCTTGGATCGTTATAAGTATGAAATTAGATGATCCAAACTCTACCGGTTTTTTCTGCCAAATTTATTTAGCACATTAGTGCAACGTTTTGGATATGTCCTATAGCCCTTTCCAAGCTTCAAACGTATAAATATTTAACTTAGGTCATAACTGAGTGATCATTAGATAGATTATTTTACAAGCGCAGCTTGATGTCATGTTAATGTAAAATATTAATGAAAAGCAACTATCCAACAGTTGGTGACATGGAATGTTGTTTTTCGGTCACTCAGTTCCTTGGGGAGAGAGAGAGATGGAAGTTCTCTGTCAACAATGAGTCTATAGGACATAGCCGAAACGTTGCACTAATGTGCTAGATAAATTTGGCAGGAAAACCCGATAGAGTTTGAATAATCTAATTTCAACAAATATCCTGCAATAGAATCTCGTCAGAGAAACGTTATAAGTATGATTTGTTCCGCGTACAATTCAAAACTTACGGATTCTCACAACTTGAACATTCGTTTTGAGAGTGCCGGAATTAGTACAGATTCAATCATTAAAATCACACCATGGGGACGTTTACTGATTGTTCAGCCCAATACTAGCTAATTCATATTGAGAGAGAGGCTTCTGCTAATTATGAGCCATTGTTCTCCTTATTTTTCTTGATAGCTAGGGGCGCACTGCAGCTTCTTACGCTGTTGTAAGTCTTCACGACAACCTCCACAATCTGTATCCGTACCCGAAAACAAGTTGTGAACAAAATGCATATAATCATTCGTCGTTCATACTGTTGCCATATTTTCATTATTCATGAGGAAACCGCACAAATCGTGTCTTCGGAATGATAGAATATTTATTTTATTCCTCATCTATACATGGTTGACATTCCAATTATTTACCTGGAAAACGCAGAGACAATTAATTAACCACTACTCGGAAACAAGCCACATCTATTATAAGTTGTATCAGGGATGATCAGAAGACAAAAGCTATGGTTCACAATTGTCGGAAACGGTGTTCAAGGAAAGAATTTTCGGTAAAAATTTAAAGGTGGAATGAGTAGCCATTACGAGTGGGAGCCTATTTTTTAATGAAATTTGCGACTCATATACGACAAGTTCGCTTCCTCGATAAAATGTTGATAGGGTAGGCATGAATAGAAAGTAGGGATTCAACAGCTCTGATCATCTTAAACTTACATACTTTGAAATTATTGAAAACATTGCATTAAAATATACTCGATTAAGATAGATATCTTGTACATACTATTGAAGAATGTATCTATTATCTAATACAAGAGTTATATAACGCAAAGTTGTGTATAATCTTCGACTGAACTTGAGTGAAAGTTCGTTGTTCAATTCGTCCATCGATGTTGCAATGCAAACTGAGAAGTACATGTAGATACAGTAAATGAAAATGTAAAATGAAAATATTTTTTACGAATTTTTTCATTTTACTAAAATTAAATCTCTGCTGAGAATAATGGGAATCAATCTATCTGAATCAGATTATCCTCCAATAGTGAAATTGTTTCATGTCATAAATAGAGATCTTCATTCAAGGAAGTTGCAGAACTGAGATCTCGACTGACTCATTATTATATATATATTCCCGAATAATTTTTATGTATTTTAAACTAATTTGGTGTATCTCACACCTGAGAAAAAATTGATAAGATGCTGAAATCTCTCGTTCATTGTTGGATTTTGTTGAACATAATCGTTACTCTCAAACATCCATCGATTTATAAACTCTCTAACGTCTGGGAACTGATACCGTTTAAGTATCTCCGCACCAAAATGTTCTTGTGATGAGAGTTAATTTGACAATTCAAATCAACCGCCAGAGTTCATCTTTCACTTTTTGTTTGGCATCTTATAATAGTCATCGCTGAGAAATTTCGAAAGCAAGATGACTCATCCTGTACCATATTCAAAATTCTAAGTTGGTTCAGGTAGCTCTATCGATTATTTAACGTAACCGATGCATTTAAATGTCATATTATATGATGGATGCCAATGATGATCTTTGAAGAACAAGGTGCTGATACCTTGCAGTAATTCCAGCATATATCAAGATCAGTTTCTAAATGAGTGAGCTCTCCAGAGTGAACGTTTCATCAATTTCCTTCTTCATTTATCTCCAGTAAATTCATTGTATAAATTTGTCGATTTATCATTATATTTCTCTCACAAAAATGATATTACACCGAATAGAGAGCTCAAAGTGCACGATTAGTACAATTGAATTGCAATTTTGATAGCTGGATCGTCTGTCTTGAGCTAGCTGGCGATCTACTGCATAACAAAAGTTAAGATTTGTACACTCAATCAATTTGTGACGTAGCTCAAGATTTTAGAATTTGCTATAAGAGAGCATAATATATAAGAGTGCAATCGTAAATCCAATCATTAATCTATCATTGGGACTGTGACTCGTGCCATCTCCTATTGGAGGTTATAAAGGAGGAAAAACTTTTTGAATGCGAGATCTAAGTATTCATGTTCAGAACCACCAGAAAGCAAAATCCACATTCACTTCGAAATTGATAGCAGAGTTGGGAAATAGGTCAAATCATGACAAATTGAATATCACAAGATCATGCTATCCGCCCCACCACTCAAAGTCACAATGGCGTGGATATAGGCTCTCTGTTTAAATGCAACCAATTAATATAAAATAAAAAGACGACGTGAGTTTGAAAGAGATGTTCAACTCGACAGACGTTGAAAGATCTATAGCGCAACCTACAATTATGGAGCTGCATGGTAGAAAATTGCTAATAACCTTATCAAACCAGCGTCAATGAATTTTTGGATAAAAATAAGGAGTCCATTCAGCGTTCAGATTAATTTTTCGTGGTTGTACCCATACCGAAGCATGGATTATATAGAATCATGCAACGGAGTTAAGCGGTGGATCATTTGAACAGAATCAGGGTTGGATTCGATGAGTGAAGTGGATGAGATGACGAGTATCGTTCTAATTGATTGGAAAATTTCATGTCTTTGCTATTCTATATAAGATTCAAGAGTACTAATCTCGCTCTAAAGATTTTCAAAACGATTTCAGAATTCATAATATACTCTCTTATCTTGTTCAAAGATATGAATGTAGTCTGCACGATAACTGATAACTATTGTCACATAATGCACGTCTACTAAATATTAAATTGCAGATAAATTGTAAAAGGATATGCGTTTCAATGAGGAGCAAGGCTCCCTATCCAAAATCTTGAAATCATGCTCCAATCACGATGATTGATTAATTCGTCCAGATGTGCATGAGCATTTTAGAATAAAATTTAGATAACATAAGTGTTTACTACTATGATTTATAGTACTAATTGGTTACTACTTTGATATATAGATAGGTAATATCCTTGTCATCCCAGATCTAATAACAAAATTGTTTTGTACCATTTCGATTCATGAAGAGCGCGAGTCAAAAACCTGAATATATTAGTCATTCAAGTCTAAAGAAGAGATCAATTGGTAGATAATCCATCTGCCAAAGACTGATAGAGTTCATTTTGGTCGTACACAATGATCAAATCTAGCATCTCTACACATCCATGATGATGGTTATATATCAATGAATCCTGATGGAGCATGAATAACTTCGCATCATCCACAAGCCGCCTCATTTCCCAAGACTTCAATGTTTTCGAATAGAAAGGTCTTGAAAAAGAGATTGAAAACATGTCAAACTGTAGATCTGGATGGGCTACAGATCGATCAATCGAGAGAGTGGAGCACGAAAGACTACTCTGAGAAACTCAGGAAAACAAAGTATCTAAATATTGATGCAACTGTACATGTACCTAATAATTTCATCATTGGTCAGCTGAAGCGTATTGTACCACGAGCCCGAACGCTGACAGATGCAGAGAACTCAATTGATGACCACTTAGATTGGTGATTTTTTATTAAAGATATACATCGGAATTACGAAAGAATATTTGTTACTTGTTACTTCAATATCAAATAATCTTCCAATGTTTTGAGATTTACATTGTTATAGTAGGACTTTTGAATTGTACCAGGAATAAACTTGAAAAAACTAAAGTGACATGTTCATGGCATTTAAGTGACACACTAAAAGTTAGTCCTCTCTATTCTCTCTGAACATCCCTTACATGGAACATTGCGGGAGCCATGCATCCCGAAGATGGAACTTTGGGATCAACTTACGCGAAAAGTTAAATGATTGACGTCAAATGACGAGTTGTCGAATCATTGTTGTTATTATCTAACTTGTATTTGTCAACTCGTCGTTTGGCCAACATCGGAAATTTGGAAAAAATGGGAATGACTCGATCAGAGATACTTCCTAACCTATCAAATAGGAATACATTTGAGACCATTTTACTCAAATACTCTTCAATTTGGGCCAAACAACGAATTAACAAATACAACTCAGACAATAACAATACTTCGACACTTCATCTTTTGACTTGAATCATTGGACTTTTTGCGTAAGTTGATCCCAAAATTCAGCGTGCAGTCCACACATTTTGGAAAGTTCAACTGTAATAGTAATTTTGAAGCACATAAGGTAAGTGTAGCCAATACAGTGAAACCTCGAATAGTGAACACTTCGCAAAAGTGCACAACTCGTTACAGTGGACAGTCTTTAGGTCTCGGTTTTGTTTTTATTGGCTCCTACGGGAGAGAAGTCTCGCAATAGCGGGCACCTAAGTGGCATTAGTGGGCACTTTTTCCCCTCAAAGATGTACCAATTGAGTGTTATTTTACTTTGAAATAGAACAATTTCAAAGTAAATCCTCTCACAGTAAAGACTCATTCGTGGATCTTTCATACATTTATATCATACTGTCGAAACAAACACAAACAGACTATCACGAGCAAATCTTCACAGCACTAAAGTCTGTATATCCGCGCCCGTCGAGCAGCTCACGTCAAAGTAAACAGGACTGGAAAGAAGAAACGATTGGCTTTGCAAAAAAAGTTCAATATCGTTGAATTTTGCGAAAAACATGATTTGAGTTGCCGACAAGCAGCTGATGTCGAGGCAGAGTTGATGCCATCGTATGGAAAAATATTCAGATGCAATTTTTTCGCGGTATCCTCTTTGGATGACCCTCCTGATCACAGGAATCCATGTTGCCGGGCGCAAATCGTGTGACAGTTTGTTGAAATCGAATTTGTTCAAACAAATTTAAAAAATTAACAATATCGGCTCGGAACTATTTTTTCTGGGTACATTGGCCCACTTTGAACAAAAATGGTCTTCCATCACACTGTCCGACATCAAAATGCAACATGGGAACTGATTAGGGTCTCTAACGCAGTCTAAGCCACTGAATCCAAATCCGTTCGCAGAATTGCTCCATCACGTCACGTTTTCGAGAAAATTCATGTCAAAGTTCAAAAAAACGCTGATTTTGCCATTTTCGGGGAACATTTGCTTGAAAACCACAATGGTTATTCCGAATCTGCTGGGTCCAGTGTATAGTCAGATAGTGAATCTCCGGAATGGGCCTGGTTTGATCAAAATCGGTCTAAAAATGTCTGAGATACATCGTCGTGAGAAAGAACAGAAATCCAAAAGAGGCCCCGAGACTGGCTCCGCCCTTCGCGTGCTCTCAGTGTAGGGCTATAGTCCCCCTTCTCCCTCCACGGTAGGGGAGGGGAAACTATAGCCCTATGCTCAAAGCACGCGACGGGGCGGAGCCAGTCTCGGGGCCTCTTTTGGATTTCTGTTCTTTCTCACGACGATGTATCTCAGACATTTTTTAACCGATTTTGATCAGACCAGACTCATTTCGGAGATCCACTTTCTGTCTATACACTGGACCCAACAGAATTCAAGTAGACATTGTGGTTTTCGAGCCAATGATCCCCAAAGATGGCGAAATCATCGTTTTTTTTAACTTTGACATCAATTATCTCAAAAACGTGACATGATGGAGCAATTCTGCGAACGGATTTGGATTCCGCGGCTCAGACTGCGTCAGAATCCATTCGCAAAGTTCGTGTTGCACGAAAAAAGTGAAAGTATGTCGGACAGTGTTATTTTTCGCTAGAACGCATTGTTTTCGAGTTATAAGCCTTTGAAAGTTGAAAAAACACGAATTTCGCCCTTTTCGGCGCGGCGTTGGATAAACGCAAAAACAAAGTGGAAAATCAGTGTTGCCGCTGTTCATAATTGTTCACTCAGAGGTTCTCTACAAGATTCAACAACAAAAGTAATGTTTCCAGCCCAAAAACTATTGATTTTTGAGGTCTTTGATGAGCAGTTTAACCTGTATTTGGTACACTTATATGTACCGTGGACAGGCGCCTGGAAGATGTGTATAGCTATACTGAATACACGCTAAACTGTTCATCAAGAACTTCCAAAATCTACAGGTTTTTGACCGAAAACATCGCTTCTTGCAATTCTTGGATCTTGTAGAGGACATTCGAGTAAACAACTATGTACAGTGGCAGCATTGTTTTTCCACTTCGTTGTTGCTTTTATTCAACGCTGAATGTGGCAAAATTAGCTTTTTTCGATTTTGCAACGCTTATAACTCCGGTACAATCCGTTTTAGTGAAAAATAACAAGAGATCTTCTATGTAAATGGGCCAAATCGCCTAGGAACAATAGTTTAGACCCGATATTAGGGATTTTTTTACTTTGTTTAAACAAATTGTCACGCGATTTCCGCCCGGCAACATGGATTCCCGTGACCAGGAGGGTCTTCCGAAGAGGACACCGTGAAAAAATGGCGTCTGAATATTTTTTCATCATAGCGGGACTAAAGGATCTAGTTCAGTCCCTAATTATTGGGAGTAATGTGACACATTTCTTTCCAGTTTTGAAGCTTTACTCCCAGCGATCAAACTATCGCTGAAAAAGAGTCCGTTGAAAGAGTGCCGAGACCGGGATTCGACCTTCCGATCTAAAAGCTCGCACTCGACCGAGTACGCCACAGTGGATCATGCCTGAGAGAATGGTATACGTCTACATTACTCATGCTCAAGATATAGCAACTCGGCAAATTACTAGTTTCGGGAATATATACGACGTTATAACAATTTTAAAATTATAAGAACAATTATCGACCAATAACAATTTTTAGCTTTTTGTTTAATAATTGAAACTACGAAAAATTTCGAACTATTTGGATGATTTATTTGAAAGAGAAGAGATACGATGTTACAACAATTTTAACATTGTAAGAACAATGACCGATTAATAACAATTTTTATCTTTTTATTTAAGCAATTGAAAATGTGTAAAAAATTCAAACTATTAGAATAAATAATTTGAAATTGAAGGGATTTCGTCAGAGTTTAATATATTTTAGCAGAGAATTCACTCGCTGACGTTTAGGTTTTAGGAGGATCATTAGTCATTTTCAAGACGACTTCGAGATTGAAATGGCATTTTAGAATGGAGAACTCAATTTTTCCCTAGAAAAGAGTTTCAAGTCCTCAGAACCACATCTCACGTATGTCATAAGACCACAAACTGAGATTCTTTGAAGCAACTCTGTAATACTACCCGGATTCTGCAATTGATCCTAACAATCATATTGAAAATAACTACAATACTTCTTTTAGACAAAGTAACGTCGATGCCACTGCACTTGCATGCAATTACATTGCCATTCGTTCGGCTAACAACGGCTCGATGCCCCGCGTGAGGAGCGCATCACGCGATCACGTTTAGCCGACCACGGCATTTTTGGCAAGTTAATGCTATTGCACTTTCGTGTAATCGCATTGTCGACCGTCTGGATGGCAACAAATTCCGTTATAAATTGTTTTGCAATAAATTTCATTGATTGAAATAACATAAGAAACATAATCGGCAACATTATATTGTTATAATGTCATTCATTTGTTTACAACAATGAGAAAATAAAAAAAATGCAATCGGCAAAAATTCCTTGGGAAATAATAATTCGTTATGGTTGTAACAACAAATACTTTGAGCTTGTATGCAGGGATACTAAAATATAGTCTTGGTTGTATGATCTTCTGCGTAAAATCATTGTTTGAATGGATTCATGATACAGGTTTAGCGTATACTAATAAGTGTGTTGGTGCAATGGTTTTCCCATTAACATGTGATTTCCTATCATTCGAAGCCATGAATAATCCCTGCGCGTTAGCGTCTGCTGGATCTTTCGGGCTTTGGGGATTGTTCTCATGTTGTGGGAATCTAAAATATTGGGTGTTCTTGTAGAGGTTGAATGAGAACTGTGAAGGCGGGGCCACGATGAAGGCTTGAATAATGCGAATTTTCTCTAATTATCTTACTTTTCCTGGATAGAAGTAGGGATTAGTGTAAGATATTACTGCACATGTAAAGATCAATTTAGAATTACCCAACTGCCTTCTTCTTGGTACAAGGAATACATCCCGATTGGTAGAATACTTTACGACAAGATCTCATGCGCAGGGAAGATCTTGAAATCCATTTCTCCTTTCTAGGCACCAAATGTGAAATATCTGGGCTCTGTAAGGTTTTAGGGGTCCAAAATTCTCAGAAAAACTACATTTCAATGTACTCTAAATAATTTCAAAACTTTTGTGCTACATGCACGGCTCCGAAAAAATGTTGCTTCTTGAAGATAGGATCCCCTCACTGTAAGTCGAATTCTCAAATGTAAATCGCGGGCCATCGTTCTCAGAACACAAGTAGCAGCTCGTGCGCATGATATTGAGCCCACATACACGAGATAAAAGTACTTCGCAGATAGATTGCCTTTTATAGCCATTTCTGTCTATCCGGCCGTACTCTCGTACGCAAAAACCGGAATCCGGTTCTCTTCGCGTGCCACAAGGTGGAAGCTCGGTTCGCGCACGCGAAGGAAGAGCTTTTGCGCACACGAAGAGTTCGCCACGCAGACGTGCGCCATTACCTTACCCACGCAAATCGGAAAAATCTTTGCGCGCGCGAATCGATCAATGCCCTCGCGCACGCGAGCTGGGAAAATCTTCACCCACGTGAACCAGGGAACTTTTCGCTTGCGCAAAAAGTTGCCAGCGGACCAGCCTAGAAACCCCTCGCGTACGTGAACTGGGAAATTTTCCGCGTGCGCGAACCGAAATATTGCATTTGATGCCCGAACTCGCTCACTTATCATGGACGAGGTGTGCCACCGATAAATCCTCGCGTACGCAAGTCGGGGCAATTTCAACGTGCGAGAAGCAAACATTGTGCCCGCAGGCTGCAGATTATTCATCGCGCATACCGCAGAATCGCATGTGGTCCATTCTGGGGACCCTTCGCGTGCGGAACATGGGAGTGCTTTGCACACGCGGGCAATTATCCTTCGCGCACGCGAGCTACACTGTAAAAAGAAATTCTTAAAGAAAGACCGCGTTTGCACTGAATTTCAGTCGCGACGCGATTCAGCATAGAGCTATCTGAAAGTAAGTAAGCTTC
>JAPYYZ010003894.1:0-17163 GCA_030522705.1 Eretmocerus eremicus
GCTCGGCGCGAGGCCGTAGGCTCCGAGTGCGATGAGATGGAGTGCGTGTAAGTTGGTCTCACGATTCTCTCTCTGTATTCTCTCTCTCGTGAAAGTTGAACGCATCGAAACGCGCCGGACGCGTTTATTTCCAATAGCGTGCGAAGATGTTTAAATCTCACGCGATGCGACGCGTGTTTGTATTCTTATGTATGTTTGATCGAAATAAACGTATTGAAGGGGACGGAGTAGTCCCCCACAGTAGAAATTAAATGTCGAGTCAAGAGTTTGTTTATCTCTTATGAGATTAAGTGATAAATACGCCGAGATTCTAATGAGATGAATATCTCTTTTATTTCGCCTTGTAATCAATTGAAGAATCTCAGGTGAGTCCATCACAACTCATCCCGATATACTTCGCCCTTCGAAACCGTCTATCTGTGAGCACACAAGCAAAGAAAATACTGCAATTAGAGCATCCTAGCACGGAAAGTTACTCGTTGAACACATCGCTTACTCGATGTATTGAAAATTGGCTCTATTGCGGTTGATGGCTGGAACACTAAACGAAAATGGCTTTATCGTGAAAAATCTAATATCGCGAACGCGTAATTTTACTGCCCTAACATTGGAAAGAACGAACGATCCTCGTACAGCTCGTCAGTGCTGGTCAGCCATGAGTCACGACCCCGAAAAGGTCTCGAGATGGCTGAGCTACGGCTGGGTGGTGCGTCGAGGATATTTGGCCTACCCGACCGTGGATGTTTTATAGCCGTAGTTCCATCAGGTAGCAATGCTGCGGCGGGCGCAGATCGCTAGTCTGATGGAAATTCCTTCACCGAGGCTCCGCCGCAGGGACGTGTGCCAAGGTGGTTTGTTAGGACAAGGTAGCTTACTTGTCCTCGTAGGAGTCCGGAGAAGCGGTGCGGCTGACCACCAGGAGCGAGCACGAGGCGGTGAGCTGTACTTGGAGCTTTCCAAGAAGGCAAGAAAATTCTCCAGGAGAGAACCAGACGAAATAGGCAGAGCCCGCTCGTGACCCACCTAATATTGCCTCTGCTTGGTCAGTCCCCCCACTTAGAGGATTTTCGGCGGCTAGACATTGCGGCGACGCAGACGCGCGATTTCCATGCACGCGAAACTAATTTCCGCGTCTCATCGATTCTTCGAAATGAGATGTGAGTGATCAATTACGCGTGTTAGTTCGTAGATGCGTTGGCAGCTAGGAAAGGGCTAATATACGGGTTATTGTTAGCATTGATTAATATACGAGGTTCCATGCACCCAAGTTAGTGGTTTCTTCTCTATTTACATATCAGTATATACATAGGATTCTACTCACACG
Source organism: Eretmocerus eremicus (assembly GCA_030522705.1). NCBI lineage: Eukaryota > Metazoa > Arthropoda > Insecta > Hymenoptera > Aphelinidae > Eretmocerus > Eretmocerus eremicus. Next base: position 1,325 of record JAPYYZ010003894.1, read on the forward strand.
GTTGATCTGCCATGAGCCTCAAATGGCTCTGAACTGAACTTTCAAAATTTCAAAATTACCTGAGATTTCTGGATGTTGCAACTGTTTTGTTCCACGCTAAGGATCGCGAAAAATTCGGGAAGAAGTCGTTTCCAAAATGTCCCCCCTCATTCATGAAACGCCATGAATATTTGATATTCAAATTGCATATGATGGTACATCTTGTGAGAATTTTCAGGAAGTTTGGGCCTCTCGTCCATTATTGGGCGATGCACTTAGAGCAGAAGCACGGGGAATTGAGAATAGTGGCAACAACATCCAGCAGTACCAAAAATTCATTGAGAACCATCAGTCTGAGAAGTCAGCTAGAGCTAGCTCACTCTAAACTGATAGGAAATTTGGACGTTCAAGACTTAGACGTTCCTTGCTACAATAATACATGCACTAAAAGTCTTCTGTGTTACTTCCCTCATATACCTCTCGAAATTGCAATCCTATCCACAGAGCACGTAATTTCCAGAGTTTTTGAAGTTGACGTTCGTCACAGGCTGGTAATTGAGATGGGAGACAATGACCTACTTGTATTTGGTCTTATAGAAGAAATCTTCATTATTGAAGAGGAAGTATTTTTACTTTTAAGGCCTCACACTGATATTTACTTCGATGGACACCGATATTCGTACTATGTTGTAGCTCGTGATATTCTTCTTTTGAAAAATATCAAAGATCTACCAAATATTCACCCATGTGCTTCATCAAAGATAGTGGGTCTCTGTATGTGACGCCGAAATACTATTTGTAATGTTTGGGATGTTAGGGTAAGGAACGTACCATGTAAGAAACCTTTGGGTAATTTTACTGTCCTAGAAACCTGTACATTTGCTACTTTTGGACCAGACTCTGAAAATTATGGGTTCCCAGAGTAGTGAAATGACTGAAAGTTGTTCTTACGGTGTTTCAATATGATACTCATTTTTCTTTTTGGTTCTTGCTCGTTTCCAAAAAATAAGGAATGGAGTTGATCAACTCACTTATGTTTACATATGGAGGCTCTAACAGCTTTGATTCTCCTCACCGATTCCTCTGCCACTTTATAGAAGCATGGTTGTTCTTCCCGTAGTAAGAAGAGTTTTTTCAATATCAAATGGATTTCATTATACAAGTGTCATGTCATATGTACAGGTTCCGTTTTTCTATATGAATTCGTCATTAGAACTCAAAATTGAAAAAGTACCACAGAAGTAATCATTCGACAGAATCAAAAATCTCTACTAGAGTTATCTATATCGACAAGCATTTCAGATGATTCGTTAGGTATCTGAGTATTGACATCATTCGACTTCGATTCAATGCTATTAGACTCGTTTTGAGAGTCAGCTTTGATTGCTTCGCATTCTGATTTCTCCCGTAAAGCTGAAAAATTTTATTCCTGTGACAATTGTGATTCAATTTGCGATTTGATACCATCAGATAATTCGTCAAAATCAGATTTGCTATGTAGCAGAGCTACTCGAGTATCATCAGCTGAAGGGCATGTGCGTTCTCAACACTGAATCATCTGATCAAATTTTTGAGTGAGATGCTTTTTATCTTCTTCCAAATCAATAGATTCCTTTCCGAAAGCATAATATTGATCCTGAATCAACTGATTCTAATTCCAACTCTTGGTATTGTTTCTGGTGCAAGTTGAGCCTACTAGTTTCTTTATTGATCAGTATACTCAACTCATCATTTGGATGGAGAGTCTCAGAATGATCAGCATATCTTCATCATTCACCTCAATCAAAGAAAACTCATATATGCAAGTTTTTTCATCGCTAAATTGAAAAATGTGTCCAAATTTAAAAAGTCCTCTTTCATTTTGTCTGAGCAATTTGTTATTGAGATATGTATCACACTTGATGACATTTGTCAGAGTGAAGATTTGAGTCACAAAGTCCCGATGTATTAGACTGATGAATCACTTGAGTGTACAAAAATTCACTTGAGCTTATCTTCAAGAAAATGGATATGTGAGCTGCACCACTCGCACGCATCACAATTCTTGTCACTGGTTAATGAACTTATTAATAATGGCTGAGTTTCGAGTTATAAAGGTGTGAGTTGGATCACTCGCATGCAGAATTGGTAACTTTTGTCACTGATCAATAATTTGAGACATCAGTGAAGATGAATTGTATATCACATCATACACTTGCTCCTCGTCAAATTTTTCATGACTGCTGTATATACCTGACTTACTGCAAATGATATCTGAAATACTTATGGGGTAGCACATACATATAAACATTGCCAGAGACATCTGAATACTGTCACTTGAAGATAAAACGTCTAGCATTAGTACCATTTCTTGATAGCAATATCGCAGCAATAAGTTATCGAGTCGATCCTGCCTATGTCTCGGCAATCAACACATCAGAAAAGTTGAGCGGGATGCGCCGAAGGAAGTTCGTCAAAATCTGCCGGTCAGTTCAACAGTCCTCACTTAACCTAAACTTGCCCGGCTACTCGGGCAGGAACTGTCCAACTCTCCGACGATCCCTACCCCTGTTTTCTCTCCATGCAGTCTATGTGATGGCCCTTTGATTCTGCTCAAATCTAACTTACAAACATGTTTCGACTCAACCAAATCGTTCTCATCGAATTTCTGGCCAGTACATTGTAGAGAGCTGGAAAAGACGAAGAAAACCCATCTTGAATCATACTGATAGCTCAAATACTCGCGCGGCGACGATTTTCGCTAAGAATTACTGCTTTTGCTCCGCTGTGCGCCGTGGCGCCCGGCTGCGTCACGCCACGCTCCATTCCTCGTTTAATTCATCACCAGAATCAAAAAATATCCGTTTTTTATCTGCTGTATCGACATGAAATTCCCTCACCTTCCGATCTAATCTATTGAAAAGAATGGAAAAATGCTAGACTCTGAGATATAACGCTTTTGATATTCGATTATTGATTTTGAGGTTGAGTTGTCAAGATTCTGCAAAATAAACCTCGGCATCGGAAAGCCGAGGGAAAAGTACGTCGATTACAGCTTCGATGTTATTCATTTGCTACGGTTATAAAGTGACGCTCGAGAACGGCGCTCGGAGAGTTAAGGTGATTCGCTTCATATATGTGGATATACTGGCAGTTCTAATATTTAGGGCTGTATCTCCGAACAGGACGCCCGTTTGACAGAGATACTATGGATTCTTCGTATGCTCAGTAGTCCGAGTATGTGAAAATTTTTTGTGCGAAATGGTGACCCGGACCTCGTAACCTTACCTTGTTAGTTCTAGCCCCATCGACCCGGTGTCGTGTATCGTCTGCTCCGAGATACAAGAGATGTGGGAATGATCATCCGTATAGAATTATGAAGATCTTTTTGACGCGATATTGCAGTTTTGCCACGTGTAGAATTGAATGGTGGTTCCAAATCACTTTAGATGGAGTAGATCCGTCACGAATTCAAAGCGTAGTTTATGGAGCAAGATACTCCCGCACGCGGAAGCAGCGCCCGCTGCGTTTTGCCCCACATTCTGCACCTCCAATACGCCGAGGATCTACCCCACTCGGACTTATATCGATTCCTCATTCAATGCTGTACGTGGTAGAACCTCGAGGTCACGTTGAAAAGATCCCTTCAGATGGGCCCTCATTCTTCGTAAGGAGACCAAGTTGTATTGACGCCACACCCAAGCCGAGAGAGAAAAATGGCGCCACGATAAACCTCTATAACGTTTGCGCCGGACGCTTGGCCGTGACGTCGCGTCGTTACCGATTGGGCTTTTTACTAGGAATGCGGTCCCACTTGAAGCGATCTCGCAGTTTTCATACGTAGAGAATTGGATGAGAGATCGCTATCGGTTTGGATGGTGTAGATCCTTGGTTCATTCGAGTCGTGGTATGTGAGGCAAAATGTAGTGGGCGCTGCTTTTGTGCGCGCAAGTATTTTCTCCCATAGAACGCTATATTTATTTCTAGGCTATAATTACCCCCCACCCCCCCCCCCCCCCCCCTCCCCCCCTCGCACCCCCCCTCCACCTTAAAATATGTTTCTGAAGTGGTAGAATGGCGAAAAACAGCAAAATTGAAATTTTGAAAAGTTTTCGTTTTTTATCTCTCTTGTTTCTACGATTTGATATCCAAACCCAAATAGTGGACCAATATGTTTGGTATTTTGGCAGGAATCTTCCAGAATTTTCACAGACTCTTTCAATGCATTTCAAAAAAGTTATCGCGAATTATTGAAAAATCGATTTTGTCCCCTGGAGGGGACGAAATAGTGAACGAGTTAATAGGTCCAGTACGTTGGAAAAAGATCAAACCCACAAGTTTTGGATGGAAAAATGTTTCCGGTATTTGTCCGTACCTCCAGTCCGGAGATACAAGCAAGTACATCAGGGTCACCATTGTAGGGGAGATTCTATAGCAAACTGTACGAAACCGTCACCATAGGGGTCTAGGGAAGATCCCACAAAGTTTGTTTCGGTTCTTTGTATGTTTTAGTCTCTCCCACCCCATTCATTTCTTCTTAAGAGTATAACTTGGCAATTATGAGTTCCCCAGTTATTCCTACTAACTTTTAGTAAATGCATACGCACGACACATTTTCCACGTTATACATAGATGCATAAAATTGAGAGAGACGGGCCATTTTCAAAAGTAGCCAGAACGTCATTTCAATTCTTGAAAAGGACGAGATCAGGGGGAAAATGTCGAATATTTCTTGATCTTATAATGAGAGAATACTAATTTGAATCAGAGGAAGAGGTGAAATCAAGGAAGAACTATCGAGCATAAATATTCATGATTCATCCTTCGAGTTTCATACACTTTAATCTTAGAATGGTACAAACTACTCACATTTTCTCATCCAAAATTGTAGCGCCTCGCGTTTTCTACAGAAAATAGAGGCATAGTAGGTACTCAACGAATTGAACTCCGCGTTTCTGAACCACGCCCTTTGCTTGGAGAAAAAGCTTGAATTGTTGAATACTAAGCCTCTGTAGAAAAAGCGAGGTACTACAATTTTGGATAAGGGTGAACTAATTTTGAGTAAACATCAAAATTAGTTCCTCTGAATCATCAACATACGATCAAGATCCATTCCAATGTGAATCGTACAATCATTGCAGGCATCGATTCTACAATCATCAATGCTTCTTGATTATAGACCGAGCAAACATCTCGCCAAAAAAGAGATCATCGCTTTAAAGAAGAATTGGTGAAAAGTTGAGAATTAGCTCTCAAGAACTCTCTCAATCATTAACATGTCTTAGATATCTTATCATGCATCACTCCTCAATGATTTGCACTTGTTAACGAGTTGAATTCAGCAACTGTTCTGAATATGACTCATGACAGTTATTTGGGGAAGAAAATCTCCAATAAACATTCATCGCTTAAAGATGCAGCTTCAAGCTATAACTTGACCAACAGTGGAAATTGAAGGAACTTTTCATGAGAGCTTCTGATCTTAGGTATTCCTAACAATCATCGAGAATAGAAGAACAACATTCCCTAATCTATTGAAACATATGAGACATGAGCGCAAAGTATCTTAAGTACAGGAAATTTGAATCAATGTACATTCCGTCATCCAAATATTCCAAATATCAATACAGTTTCAAGTATGCGTAAAGAATATTCGAGTGCTCTGAGATGTCTTTGATGAAGAATTGAATAGTCCAAGATCTATCTCCTCAAAAAGATTACAGTTAATTGAGGACAGATCTTGGAGTAGCCAATGTTTACAATATGAAAGAATGCTCGGCGGACATGAATTCCTCCCGCCAAAAAAGAAACTTGTTAGAACTACTACTCAAATCCTTGGGATACATTACGAGATGTATCGACTGGTTGATAGAAATTTTCAGGGTAGTGAAAAATTTTTCCTGGCTTACCAAGACAAACTCATGACTTGGCTATTGACTGCGCAAGTATCTGAAATACTTCTATGCTACACATGAGGCATCTCTTCACAAATACATAGATACGACCCCATTTACATCGACAATAGCGTGGAATAAAATGCAGTATATCGATATCTCGAAGCTGTAGGATCATATTAAGATGAGGTATGGCACCTCGCGCCTCGTACGTTCACTTTGTTCGCTCATATTCGGCTGCGAAGCGCTATCGCGCTTCCTGATAGTACGAAGAAATTTTTCCCATGCTGTCAGATCCCTTCGTTCATAGTGTCTACGAAAAATGGATCGAAGTGACCCAATCTATCACTGTTAATGTACATATCACGGTTATAACGGTTCAGTCCCGGTATTGCGGTCTTTTTCCTTTTTGAGAATCTTGAAATCCTTAGAGATTATGATCTTCACGGACAATCATCAGTCTCAGGTGTGGAGTTCATATGACTCTCATAATAATCAACAATTCACCATGGTGCAAAGGACATATGGTGTGTTCACTGAGTAAACGCGTTTGTGACCTTGTATGTGCAGCACCCGATATCTGTCATTTTGATTGTCCACAATAGCAGTCGGCGCGGAGCTGGATGGAGCTACGCGATCGTGCTAACTCATGTTCTTGCTCGATATTCGCATTCCCCAACTATGGATTACTATAGGATGTTACGAGTAGTACCAAAGAGATTTTTCTCCGGGTAATATTAGACGTGGAGTTTAAACAGACCCGTCTCCCATTCAAAGAAACCTCCGGGAACTGCAGTTCATATAAGAGCTTCGATTTATAGTATTGTAAAGGTTCTTCTAGCCTCAGAGCATACGTTTCGGGTTCCGAATCCATCGGTCTGCGTTCGAATCCCCAACGGGTATAATTTTCTTCCCCCTAAAGTAGTGCACGATATTGCAGCATTCAGAGTTATCATACTTGCACAATGAAATTGAAATTTCTCTTTGACTCAATTACCTTAGGAACGTTGTTGAGTTTTGCTCATGCAAACCCTCGAAAGTTCGGAAAAAGGAGTGTCACGCGGGAGAGTTGTTTGCACTCCGCTGGCTCGTATCTTCCGCGCCATGACTCTGTAGCCACGAAAGCTTCGTGGGCCGCGCAACGTACACGAGTGGTTAGTCGGCCATCGCACCCTATTAGTGACCCTCTAGTAGTGATGAGCAGATCCATCAGCAGCGTCTCTCATTGGCCGATCCACAGCTCGGAAACACGCGCAAAGATTCGAATCGGGCGATAAATTAGAGGAGAAAGGGACGGTGGGCGCGTGCGCGGAAGTGCGCGGCCACAGAGGAGAGGAACACGCGACCGGAAAAGCCGCCAAAGTCGGGGCGAGTCTCGCGAGAAATGTTTGTGTGATGAAAATGTGAACGAAGCGACACCATGTCGCCGAAAAAACTTCTCAGGCATTTTTATTTGATAATTTTCATTGTAATTAATCATATCTGTGATACTCAACAAAAGCCAGACGTCAAAAATCTAGGGCAAAACATGTTATTGTCATACCATAAGTGAGACGGTTGATTATAGCTTTAACTTTCAATTAGTGAGCATGATAATTCTTAGAATCTTCATTCATACGAATCCTGTAATTTAACTCGACTCAATATTGATAATTATACAATTTTACATATGAATAATATTCTGAACAGTATTAAAAATCATACTTTGATACTTACAATAATCAATTCTGTTTCAAGATCTGCGATTTGTGTTGAGGATTGAGAGCTAAATGATGGAACATTTTCAAAAATTTTTCGAAAATTTTTGTAAGTATTGCATTGGAAATTATGTGCAAATATCTTGAAGAATCTTCAAAAATGAAACAAGTAATTTAAAAGAACTACCAAGGGTCGTCAAAAAGTTTGAACGGAAAAAGAAAATTAGCAGCGGAGGGGTTTGAACTCATGACCCTCTGCTCCTGAAGCTAAGTATTGGAAACCTCAATCCGTGAGAAGTCCGGGACTGATCCAATTTCCAAAGTTACGGACTAAGCGTGGATCCAGGCTTAGGGCGTATCACACCCGTAGTACTATCCAACCCGAATGAACGTCCGAATCAAGATTGAGGTTATTCCGTGGGTAAGCCAAGGTTCGGGTTAGGTGATGGCTGGGAATCTGAAGAAGAGACCTGTGAACTCGACCACGGCGCCATTGTTCAAAAGCTTCTGCCAGCGAAAAGTACAGGCACTAGCGGCTAACCTGACCTGATCTTGTGCGTTTATACCGAGATGGCAGCGGTGATAGTAACTAGGTGGAGCGTAGCAAAATCTGGTGAGCCTACTAATTCATTCGCGGAAGTCTTGATTCGGGCGATGAGGGTCCGAAAGAGATTCCGATGAACTTAGCTCACTGAACGTCAAGTACAGAGCGAGACCTTCTCGAAGGATCTCTCGGTTCTCGAGATGATCCGGGTCCTTGGGGTTGAGTGGTGTTCCAGTCGTGGCCCTACGAACAAATTCGTCATAAAACAATGTTTGGGTGAAGGCGCGCGGGTTAGACTACGGAACTGTGCATGCCTGAAAAGGAAGGTGGTATGGTTTCCGCCTCGTTAGACGGGCGGGACTCCAGCGGTTATCAGTCAAACGCATTATAGGTCTGCCTCGCAACACTGGCTTAGAGGCGATTGATGATCCTTATTCCGGGTACCCGGAGCAAGTTCTGAAATGGCAAATGTACTGGCTTCGGCAAACATTTCGATTCTCAAGAGCATAAAAACATGCAATGCACCGTAAGTTAGCTTGATCACGTGCATTTGCCAATGAGAGGCCTGATGCAATGAGAAATGCTCTCATAATTGAAGAGGCATGGAACAAGGCTCACATCATCAAACTGAATGCCAGCAATGGGTGGTAGTGTAGGTCGATTTTTCATCATTCCCACCCAAAACTGCTGCCTTGAAACGCGGGTTTAGGGTTCTCATAATGAAAGTTCATTATCGCCCTATGTTTGCGTGACCATTTCAGGCGCAGAGGACTCATTCAGCGCCCGAAATAACTAGACGCCCTGTCAGGAAAGAACACTCGACTCATCACCTGAAATTTCACCTGACGAATCAGCTAATTTTTCAGGTGTTCATCACCTGACATCTTGCTCAAAACATCAGGTGATGAATTACCTGATTTTTTCAAATGACTTACCAAGAATGAATAGTATCCTTTTGGAGATGGATAGTATTTTCTCACTTTTCGCGTACATATTATATCTAGCTATTGATCAATACTTCGTATGAACCAATTCGTCAAATTTGATTCAGGAAGTGCTGGTATTTGGACCCTCGCCCATAACCTGTGTTCAGATCTGTAGTCCAAGTACTTGTGCCACTGCGCCAAGGAAGATATGTGATAGGCGGTCAGTAAACACGTACAGGAGGTGTTTTCTATACGAGAACCAAGGGAATTTGTTCCTCGGATTCTGCGATGAAGAAACACGGAAAGGAATCACTGTTTGGTCATGGTATCATTTCAATCCCTCAATCCCGCCCAACAGTACTTCTCTCCCGCAAAAATCATCAAAGTGGGGATTATGCACTATTTCTGATAAAATTGGGGCAAGAACTTGGGGGCTTTTGCTCTACATGAAGACCTCATTTTTCGACATCCATCAGAAAATTTTCCATACTTACTCGCAGAACGACATCAAATCAAGCCTCAGGCGGAACAATTTTTGGAAATTTTTCTGCTTCGATCCACCCTGACGCGTACGCTAGCCTCAATCGGTACGAAAGTCTCGATGGATTCCAGTACCGTTATATTGACTGAAATATACGAACTGAAAAATGAACTCTAAAACATATAGGTTTGAGGGTGGATCTTCGCCGCTCATATTCAAAGTGACAAGGCCCTGCCCGATCCTATTATTAAATATTCAGTATGATAAATCACCTGATTCTTTCTGGCAGGGTTCGGGCTAGTTTTTCGGGTTTTTCATTATAACTCGAGAAATACTGCTTTTTGAAAGAGACATGTTCAATAACACTGTCCTACATGAAGATGTAACATTGGGTTTGGATAACATCCCTAATGTAATTTGGGATGCTGAATCCGAATCCGTTTTCAGAATTGTCCTATCACGTCACGTTTTTGAGTGGAACGATATCAAAGTTGGGAAAAACGTTATGCTTGTTCTCTTTGAGAGCTTTTTTGCAAAAGTATAGACCATCTCGTCAATTCTGTTGGGTCTGACGAATAGCCGGAAAGAATCTCTACTTGATACAATTGCTCCGAACAAGATTGATCGGAAAGATTTTGAGATATCACGATATAGAAATTAGATACATTTGAAGGGAGGGGGCGTGGCTTGAGCCATATACCGCAGTGAGGCCCAAGCTACGCCCCTTTTTCAGAGAATTGGTCTCATTTTCACACCACGGTATCTCGAAATCTTTTTGGCCAATCTTGATAAAAAAATCCCACCCAGTAGTTCTCTCTTTCGACTATACACCAGACCCAACAGAATCAATGAGATAGTAATAAATTCCTCATTAAAAACTCTCAAATGTAACGAAATTGAAGTTTTTCTCAACTTTGATTTCCATTTACTCAAAAATGTGTCGTGGTAGCGCAATTCTGCAAACGGATTCGGATTCAGCAGCTCAATCCGCGTCAAGATCCACCCTCAGGAATGAATGTACACAAAAGAAGTCAAAATTTGTAGGCTAGTGTAATCTTTCGTAGATCTCGAAAAGATCTACAGAAAAGGTTTCGCGGTACATTCCTGAGAAATGCGTCAATTTTGAGATGCAAAGATTCCTTTCCAAAGTACGATTTTCGGCTAACTTTTCGATTCTCTCATGATAACTCGATGAATCCATATTCTTGGTGAGAACATGTTTACTTCGCAGATCCTTGAAAGATCTACGGAGATAGTCCCGGAATACTTCCCTGAAAAATGCGCCAGTTTGAGGTACACGTAAGTGAGATTTTGAACCAGATTTTTTTATTCATCCGTTGTACCTTCGATTAGGCAAGATCCTCTTGATTGTAGGGATGCATGCTGCCAGGCGCAATTTTGGTGCGAATCTGTTCAACCCAAAACTGTTCAAACAAATCGTAAAATCGAACTTTTCTAATCCAAAACAAATTTTACAGAGAAGTTATGCGCATACTGAACAAGAAGTTTCACCTGCCACTTTTTGCTAAAATGCATTGTTCCGGGATTATGAGCCTTAGAAAATCGAGGAAAGCTCTTCCATAAAACTAGCTTCTTCCGACTTTGCAAGGCTCATAACTCCGGAACAATGCGTTTCAGCTGGAAATTAGCAGGAAAAAATTTCTGCTCGAAATGCGCCAAACTGCTCCATAAAATTAGCTTTGGACCGAAGAAGTTTGATTCTACAATCGTTCAAACAATTTCGGGTTAAACGAATTCACACCAGAATCCCGCCTGGCAACATGCGTCCCTGCAATCAAAAGGATCTTGCGGAGGAAATCTGAGAGAAAAATAATGAAATATTTTTTCGAATAGTGGCGGTGATTTTGCCTAGTCGAAGGTACAACGGACGAATGAAGAATCTGGTTCAGAATCTCACTTCGATTAATTCATCTGTAACTCAAAACTGATGCATTTCTCAGCGAAGTACTCCGGGATCACTGTTGTAGATCTTTTTGAGATCCACAAAGTTTTCGAACGAATTCTCACCAAGAATGTAGATTCTTTCAGTTATAATGAGAGAATCAAGAAGCTAGCCGAAACTCAAACCATATTCCTTCTGTATTTCAAAATTAACCCATTTTTCAGGGAAGTTCCGCAGTAAAAGTTATCCAACATGTTTCCGACCCAAAAAAGCAGTACTTTCCGAGTAAAAACAAAGAATCCGGGAAACTAGTCTGAAAAATCATGTTTTCGTTGTTTATTGATGCCAAGCCCCAACATTTCAACATAAATCTCCATGAATACCGATTACTGTATGAACCACCTATCATTTGAGCCGAAATTTGGCTTGTTGTACCGAAGTTAGCCACTTTATCCCCTCCCGTGCATCTTTTCGGGGCTGGTTGTAGAGTACTACAACCAGTAGAAGTAGTAACTTCTTGTATGTGTGGCACCATTGATCATGCATGGAACCATCTTCCTGGGGTGGGATTTCTCTGAGGATGTGCCCATGGTCATGCTGGTGGAGTTTCGGAACCAACGCATTGAATTTGGAGATTCTATTTGATTGTTTGTGGAGGAAGTTTGCCGAGAATCGGCTCAATATTGATCAAAAAGGGGTTACATTCTTATGAATGGCTCTATTTCCCCATGATTTAAACGGAATAGTCCTATTCGGGTTGGTTTACTTCGAAAATACTGACTCCTTTGGAATGAGACAGTTGTATTGGCGAAATTATGGTACGAAGGATTTCTACCCATTCTATAAACATTATATTGAGATAGCCAGTTCGTATCTAGACCCTTCACACATGCAGCCCTTCAATTAATAGGGTATTTCATACCGGAGTTGGATACGATGTGCGATGATTGTATAGATTGCAGATTCACATGTGTGAGGGATTTACCTCAGCTCGCTATGTGTCCCTGTGAGCACGCGTGTGTGTGTGGCGCAGATGGCGCAAGCGGACGGGCGGCGGGTGACGATCGCTCGCGCAAGCACTCGCCGCGCCAAGGAGAATCAAAATCGTTCGAGGGGTCGAGCTGGTTAGAGCTCGCGTTCGTTGCAGGAGGCTGTGCCTCGGGGTCACTTGCGACGTTACAGGGTAGACGCGGCGGCCAGGGTCCGCGCACCCTTGGCTACGCGCTAGTGCGCGATTGTACACGTTGTATCTTATGAGTTTGATGAACTCTCTTTTTATATCTTACGTTGGTGTTCGAGACTCAGTTGACGAATCCTGACAACGTTAACATCCAGAAGTGGGATACGCAGTTTTTTTTTGGGTGATTCTTGTGACTTTGTGTGGTGCAGCAGTGTTATTGCCGACGGTGCGGAGTAGCCTCGCGCGCGCAGGGTTAGGCGTGCTCCGGATTCTACCGTCGCAACTGCACCGGCCACCGGCGAGGATGACGCTCGACGAGGACATGCCTTTCGCCGGTGGTGCTGGTAATCAACAAGCTTGCGCGATGAGTGCACTCACCCGGCTCGCTGAATTGGAGCGCGAGCTTCAGCAGGCTCAGCAGAAAGTTGAGCGCAAAAAAACGCGACGCGCACAAGAGCGCGAGCATTTCGAACAGCAGCTGAGGGCCGTTCAATAACAAGAGCAGCACCATGCTGATGGAGCGATTGGTGATCAAGGGCTCAGCGTAGCTACAGCTCTATTGTCGCTCGGAAACGCAACTCGAGAGCAAATCCGGACGTTAGCTCAGATGCAGGCGGCCAACGTGGCATTCAGGAGCGAGCAAACCGAACGTCGTTCGACGATTCCTCCCAACGTTCGAACGGCTATTCGCGACTTCCATGGGACTGAGGGCCCGGACGAGGCGGATGCATGGATCCGCCAGCTAGAAATCATGAGAGGCGTCAACAATTGGACAGACGCTATGGCCTTCAACGTGGCGAAGGCCCATCTGAAAACCGCCACCCTGAAATGGCTTATGACTTGCGTCAACGATCTAGTCAGCTACGCAGCTTCTCTCGCTGCATTCGAATCGACGTCTTCAGCAGCTTTGAGCAAGAGCGAGAAGCTGCGGGTGATGATGGCGCGCGTTTAAGTGCCGAAAAAGACGATTCCCGAATATCTTCTCGACAAAATCTGGCTCTGCTCTGGATTGGAAATTTCGCCCAGTGAGATACGTGACGAGGTGGCAGACAGCCTGTGGTCGAGAGATCTGGCCAACCACATCTCCGGTCGCGACTACGCCACAACCGATTCAATGCTCCAGGACATGGTGAAGTTCGATGAAATGAATACCAATTGTCGCGAGCGGAGGCGGGTTGCAGCCGGGAGCGGAGCAGCGCCCAGCGGCTCGCGCGCTTCCACGAACTCCAGCGCATTGTTCCCGGGTAGCGGCAGCAGCAGCGTTCCAGCAAGCGGCAACAACAACACCAGCAGCAGTCCGACAAATTCGACGGCCGAAAATACTGTAAAAGGTGAAACGTGCAAGAGTGATTCGAATGTGAGTGCGCCGAACGGCAAGGGTGCACTAGGAGTGTGTCTTAGGTGTAATCAAACGGGCTATGTTGTGAGAGATTGTCCCAAGACTGTGACGTGTTATTCATGCAAAACTCAGGGTCATATCGCTTTGCGATGCAAAATGTACGAGGGGCCAAAGCGCGAGGACTTGGGAGTTATCTCTCACTTGTTGAGTGATGAAACGTCCGCCAACAAATTTTTCTGCAATGTAATTGTGGATGGTGAGAAAATGCTCGCGTTCGTGGATATGGGCGCGAGTACATGTACAATCAAGGCCACCACGGCGCTGCGTTGCCAATTGCGAATGTGTGGTATTCCGCATACTCTCAAGGGGTATGGTAACGGGAAAGTGTATTCTCCCGGTGTCGTTTCGGCGGAAATCGTTATGGGCGATTTGAAGCCTAGGATGATAGACTTTTCCGAAGCACTTGATGACGCGCAAGGTTGGGAAGTCTTTTTTGGTAGGCCGTATACAGAAGCGTGAGATCTCATGTACACGCGCATTGGATATAATTCGATCTTTGCAAATGTAGATCCGAGTCTTTTCGAGGATGGTCCTCCTCTACGCGTCCCGTCGCGCGCGTCAGAAGAAGCGAAACTCGAGCCTCACAGAATCAGTCTCATCAAAGTCCGCACGGCTGGCGGCGATGCCGTCATACCCATTGTGAGTGGTGTAAATAAAATCCAGACCTTGAAGGTAAATGACGTCGTCAGCGAGCCAAAGATGAGTATTGAGGAGCTACCCGTTCTTCAAGCGCGTTTAGACGGAACATCGTCGGATGAGGTAGTGACTGACGAGTCCGTTATTACGACCGAGCAAAAGGCACACCCTGTTGGGGGAAACTTCAAATCGTTTGACGATATCATCCAAATTGGATCCAACTTTGGATCCAAATCGGATCAAGCATGTAATGATATTTGGCTCAAATTTGGATCCAATACTTCAAATGTTTGGAATTATGAATGAATTCAGTTATATTCACCGGAAATACGGTGTGTACGGCAATTATCTGATCTTAACTTCATATTATATGAATCTGAAGCCCATCAAGAAAGTTCACTGGCTACGGCCCTGCGTGGCGTAGTCGCTTCACTCGCTCTCTTCCGTGAATGCCTCTTTGCCTCGCACATCGCGCATCTCCGCGTTGAAGCGCTAGCGCAAGGAGCGCATCCCAATTCAAGTGTCAATCAAATCCACAAGTAATTCGACACCGTTGCCGTTATCATTTTCACTCCCCGTTATCTGAACTCTAAACATTTTTCGGTCCTCCGAGCCGGATACGCGACGTGGAATGTAAAAGTGCAGTGCTCGCGTGTTACCTCCGAAATATTAAAGATTTCGTTGCGACGCCGTTTGAGCTCGCGCTCTCGCCACGTGGCTATATCGGGCGCGACGCCGGGCGAAGGATGAGGTATTTGTCCTCATGTTTGCGAGTGCACTGCCACATTGAGTGACTCAAACTGCTGATGCGATCGCGTCGGCGTCGACCCAGCTCTGGCCGGTGAGCCAGGACGCATCGGTCGTCGAGACTCCGGAGCACGAGCAACGTGGGCACGTTGCTGCACTCACCATCGGACCGTCGACTCCCTGCAGTAGCGGATACGCATAAGGGCGGCGCAGCTGCATAACCCACACACGCTACGGGTGTACACGGCAGGAGTCGCGGCACCTGGATATCGTCCACGAGGCTAACCAGCGGGGCATTGCAGTGTTCTGCTGTACCGACGGAAGCCACCCGTCGCTCCAGCGTGCTTCATCGCGCGGCCACGCCTGAGCTGTGGCGCTGATGTACCTCGTGGGCAAACCTGTCGTCGGCTGTCGTCGCTTCGCAGCAACGCGCTCATCGAGCATTCTTTGCATCGCTCGCGACAGCTGAACGTA
>JAPYYZ010003895.1:0-11493 GCA_030522705.1 Eretmocerus eremicus
CCCAGATTTGATCCTGATCGTGGCAGAAATACATTATGAATGTGGCTTGTCGGGTTGGACAGAGGGCGATAGCCAACTTTTACTCCATGCCTAAATATGAGAGAACATCGATAGTTATGGGCTCTCCTTGTGAAATAGAGTGAGTGTGAAGAGATGTGAGGAAGATAGTGCAAGTGGAATATGGAATATCCACAGTGATTTTGTCCACGTTGGGAAATCAGCGAAAGAGCCATCTTCTGTGTGTCTCATGAGTGCAAAACTACAAACTACCATCATTCCCATGTGATAGTAGTGTTTTGCAGGTCTTTTAAGACAGCAGAAAATAAGATTGATCAAGAGACGATACCTATGTTTCTTTTTTCATGAAGCCAGAACTGATTTTTGGTGTATCCCGACAGAACTCAAAAAGTGGCTCCTTCTATTGGTTCCATGAGTATGTAATCATGAAATATACGTATTATTCCATCATTTTACTGTGTTGTAGGCCCTACCAAATCTGGAAAACATGAATGAACCCACTAGAACTTGGTTCGACATGGGAACGAAGGATTTGCTGATAAGTCATTTTAGACAAAAAATGGTGAAAAATGGTTCAAAATGAGCAGACTCAAGGATTCTGTAACTCAGAACAGAGGGCCTATGAGATCAAACCCTTTGAGATACCTCCATTCCTTACTAAAACAAGAAGGATCCCAAAGTTTGGTCAAGATCTGTCACCCGCAAGGTGGATATTTCCCTTGTGAGTGGTCATACGGGCTGCCCCCAGGGGGTTCCACAAGATAACTCAATGAAGACAGCGACCGGCCGAACTGGAAATGGCAGCCGCGGTGCTATTGGGGCAAGGTGGCGGTCAGCGCTTGGGAGGGATGGAAGCGAGGCCTACATTCACAACACATGCACACACACTTCACAAATCCCCTAAGCCGGAGGGTGGGAGGACGTTCCCCCTAGATCGACTACCTTGGCACCTGGGGGTATGGAGGTGCCGCAAATGACTCTCGGGGATACCAGGCGCCCTTCATGAGTAATCAGCCTTACCGTGGCAGGCGGGGGTCAGCTGCGGTGGACCGTTATTTCCCTAGCTTCTCGTGGAAACAAAATGGAATCTTCATCAAAACAACCAATAGGAGTGGACATGGAAGATGTCGAGGAGGGAGAGAGCGTGAATAGGGTCGGAGACGTAGCCAAAACCTCCGTCTCATCGAAGAGAGACGCTAGCACTGCGCAAGAGAGGAACGATGGCACCGCAGAGGTCTTCACAGAGTGGGAACGGATCAACGCGATAGATGCAGAGGAAGCAGCCATCCTAGGTCGGCTAGCGAACCACCTCGAGGATGCAAATAAAGTCGCTGCCCCGACTCACAACGTCCACAAAGCCATCGAGAACAGCCTTGCGGACGCGATCCTGGAGCTTGGGCAGCTGCAGAGCCTGCGTGACTCTGTTAAGGATCAGAATTTGAAAATTGGGCCGATGCTTAAGAGCTCGATAGAGTCGATGCAAAAACAGCCTCAACAATCCACCGCTCCAGGGAACCAAGGGGGCTCTGTTGCAGGCAAGCGGAAGATCATTCCGCCACCGGAAACATCAGCTCAAAAGAAGAAGAGAAGGAAAGCCCTGGCGATCAGAATAGCTGGACGTGGAAGAAACAGGGAATCAGTCTCCCAGAAACCGCCACCCACACCCCGCTCTACCATGAGCGGAACCAGCTAGACGGGGGACGTGGAACAAAGGTGGGAGACGAAGCGGGAGAGAGGCAGGGTCAAGAATACAGAGGAGGCTCCTCCTAAACCGAGGCCTAGAGGGAGGGTGCGACCAAACGCAGCCCTTGTCAAACAAAAGGGTGAGCCTATTACGTTTGTGGTCGCGGTAAGGCGATTCAAGCAGCCAGTCAACGAGGACAGAGTTTAAGGAAAATTCAGCGAGATACGACAGACCAAGACAGAGGACGTACTGATCGAGCTATACAAGAGAGCGGAGCTGAGGGAAATCGAAGCTGCTATCGCGGCATCGCTGAGAGACGAGGTCGCGGTGCGAGCTCTCCAACAGATCCTCACCCTCGATGTCCGTGATATTGACGTGGACACAACCAAGGAAGGGGTCACTGAAGCCTTCAAGCCGGCCCTCAAGGACATCGCGCTGGGAGAGGGGGTGGCTGTCAAAGCTCTGAGGCCCGCGTTCAAGGGCACACAGCTCGCAGTTGTGACCCTGTCGACAGCAGCTGCGCAAGTCATACTCGAGGAAGGTAAGATCCGTATCAGGTGGGTCAACGCTAAGGTCCAAGGAAGGAGGATGATCGCCTGATGCTACAACTGTCTCGGGTACGGGCACATTGCAGTTGATTGCAAAGAAGCGAAGATGACCAAGCCCTACTCCAAGTGCGGGGAAGAAGAAAACTTGGCCGTGGCATGTCTCTGACCTCCAAGGTGCGTGCAGTGCGAGAAACTTGGCACCAACAGCGATCACATCTCTGAGGTAGCCAGCTGCACGGCATACCAACGTGCCGTAGGCAGGGAGAAGACGTGTCGTGGGAACAGCAGGAGGAGCGATGGCTCATTTCCTTCCAGCTAACTTGAGGAGGAGCACACCGTCCTACGATCTCTCAAAAGCGGAAGCGAGAAGGAAAGGGGCCGGGATACTGCTGATCTCGAAGCCGAGCGTCAGGTCCAACTTCGATGGAGCTACGCGAGACACGAATGGAACCGCAGTCATCCAGATCCTGGACCGAGGAATATCGGAAACTGCTGCGCCAGAAGCTGGCCCTGGCTATGCAAAGAAGGTAGTGCGTAACGTCGCGATATACACTTGCTATCACTCCCCAAGCGACCCCATGGAGAAGTTCGTCCGGGAGCTCGACGCCTTGGAGGAGAGCGTGAGGCGTAGCAGAGAACCAGTGATGGTGGCTGGGGATTTCGATTCAAAGTCACCATCCTGGAGTGGCGGACCGCGAGACGCGAGAGGGACAGCCTTGAGACAGACAGAAAAAAGGCAGACAGACAGACAGACAGACAGATCCGGGGACCTTGAGGTTGGAGACCCGGATCTCCGGGTCCTCTTTTCTCAGCGTCGAGCATTCTCCGTGCTACCGGATGCGTCCACAGGTTGCGGATAGTGGAGCACCACAACTTGATGTACGGCCGAATAGAGAACAAGCAATCCCAGACAAGGAGACTTACACTTCACACCGGAAACACTACACTGACACAAAAGCCGAACTGCCACCTCTCGCTTGGGTTGGCGGTTAGGGGCCCTGACGGTTCCAAGGAGCATGTCCAGAGCTGATGAGATGCTGTGCGGTGACCATGTTCATTCAGGGTACTTCTACCGCTCAAGAGCGTCGAGCCACAACCGGAGAGTACAACGAGGGCCTGAATCAACTCGGGTATTCTCTCATTGAGCAGTCACACGGGCTGCCTCCAGGGAGTTACAAAAAATGATCCACAGGAGACAGCGACCGGCTAAATCGGGAACTGCTACCACGGGACGTCGGGGCGGGGTGGCAGTCGGCCCTTGGGGGGGGGGGGATAGGAGCGAGGCCTCCACTCACTACACACACACATACACTTTACATATCCCTCAAGCCGGAGGGTGGGAGGACGTGCCCTCTAGATCGGCTACCTTGGCACCTGGGAGTATGGATATGCCGCAAACGACTCTCGGGGATACCAGGCGTCCTCCTCAACTAATCAGCTTCACCGTGGCATGCGAGGCTCTGCTGCGGTGGACCGTTATTCCCCTAGCTGCTTGTGGGAACAGAATGGATTCATCAAAACGAACAAAAGAGGTCGACATGCGAGATGTCGAGAAGGGAGAGAGCGTTACTAGGGCCGAAGACGTAGCCGGAATCTCCGGCTCATCGAGGAATGAAGCTGGCACTGGGAAAGAGGAGAGAGATGGCGCCGTAAAGGTTGTCCTCACAGAGTGGGAACGGATCAACGCGATACACGCAGAGGAAGCAGCCATTCTGGGTCGGTCAGCGAACAACCTAGAGGATGCAAACAGAGTCGCTGCCTTGGCTCACAACGTCCACAAGGCCATCACGAACACCCTCGCGGACGCGATCCTAGAGCTTGGGCGTCTGCAGAGCTTGCGTGATTTCGTTCACGGCCAAAAATTCAAGTTTGGACCGATGCTCAGAAGTTCGATGGAGTCGATGCGGAAACAGCCTCGGCAATCCACCGCTCCGGGGAGCCAAGGTGATTCTGATGCGAGCAAGCGGGAGGTGATTTCGCCACCAGGTACATCAGGTCACGAGGAGAAGAGAAGGAGAGCCCCTGAGATCAGAATAACTGGACCTAAGGGAATAGGAATCCAGTCTTTCAGAACCCGCCGCCCACACCCCGCTCTACTACGAGCTGAACGAGCCAGACGGAGGATGTGGAACGAAGGTGGGGAACAGAGCGGAAAAGAGGCAGGGTCAAGGATACAGACAAGGCCCCCCCTCCCTAAATCGAGGCCCAGGGACGGGGTGCGACCGACCGCAGTCGTTGTCAAACAGAAAGGTGAGCCCATTACGTTCGCGTACGCGGTGAGACGGCTCAAGGAAAGAGTCGACAAAGACAAAGGAGGCGGAAAAATCAGCAAGATGCGACAGACCAAGACAGGGGAAGGATAAATCGTGCTACGGAAGGGAGCGAAGCCAAGGGAAATCGAAGCTGCTATCGCGGCATCGCTGGGAGACGAGGTCGTGGTGCGAGCTCTCCAACAGATCCTCACCCTCAATGTGCGTGAGATTGACGTGGACACAACCGAGGGAGAGGTCGCTGAAGCGTTCAAGACGGCTCTCAAGGGGTTCGTTAGCTTGCGGGCTTATAACCTTTCTAGGATTTGGAGATGGAACCCACCTCGCCAAAATTCCGGTGTCGGGGGTTCGTTAGCTTCCGGGTTTATAGCTCGTCTGGTATTTGGGGATGATCCCGGCCTGGCCAAAACCCCGTCCTCAAGGGTTTGCTAGCTTGTGGATTGATAGTCTGTCTAAAATTTGAGGATATTCCGCCCACTTCGATAGTATTCCGGCCATGACCCCGAATTCGGAATCAGCAACTCCAAAAACATAGAAATGGTATAGTCAGACTCCCAGATCCCCAGATCCTGAATTTTGTACCAGCTCTGAGATTCTCTATCAAATCATGGTATTCCTAGGTGATGTGAGAATCCTGATGAGCCGGGACCGAATGGACCAAATGTTCTAACTCAGCGACCCCGAAAGCACACCCATAACGGGAAAAAAACATTACGTTATTATGATTTGATTTCATCCATATGTTAGGTTTTCATCTCAAGAACATTAAGATAGCCTGGAAACACAAGCATGGTCTGATTACCAGCTCCGAGCAGTCTCGTAAGATCACGGTATTTTGAAGTTATGTCGAAATCTCGACATGCTGGGATCAAATTGACCCCAGATTCGGATTCAGCGACCCCAAAAACATGGGGGTAGTCTAGTCTGGGAGTTAGGTCAGAAGACTTTTTTTGTGTGTCTGTGTCATCCAACCTTGTCTTGACTGCCGCCACTGCTTCTTGTAGAACAGCTCGTAATATTCTGATTATTGGACTTCACAAAAGATCTTACCCCAGAATTTCCCCAGACTCTGGTCCTACAAGGTCCTACTGAGATCCCAGGGGTATCCCAGGAAATTACTTTCAGCTGGGTTGGCTGGTTTTCTCAGGTATCGCTGGGAAAATCATGGAAGGATGGAATTTCGTATTTTTCCGTGATCCTTGACGGGGGATTCAATTGCGCAGCCAGTTATATTGACGGGAATAATTCCTTGGTATGTTTCATTGTTCATCTCTCGATCAATTTGTCCAAGGTCCAAGTACGGACGGTATTCTCTTGGAGATTTGTGAGAGTAGTCTCTCAGGTATCGCTGGAAAAATCATAGAAGGATGAAATTTCATATTTTTCCGTGATCCTCAACGGGGGATTCAATGGCTCAGCCAGTTATATTGACGGGAATAATTTCTTGGTATGTTTTATTGTTCATTTCTTGGTATGTTTTATTGTTCACGGTATTCTCTTGAAGATTGGCTTCTCAAACTGTTCAACAAGTGTCTGTGTGCCCTGCCTGAGATCCCAAGGATCCATCTTCGAGCAGACTCTTGGCCATGCTCGACACATTGGGGGAATTATACGACACGATGATCCTCAACAGGCTCGGAAAAGCCAAGAAGCGAAGCAGCGGGCTATCGCCGATGCAGTTTTGGTTCCGGAAAGGACGCAGCACCTTGCACGCGATCAAGACCATGCAGGACGGGGTAGAAACGGCGCTGAGCCTCGAACCGAAACCTGGGAGATTCCGCGCAATCATCGCGCTCGACGTGAAGATCGCCTCCAATTCCACGAGTTGGGAATGCATCTATAAGTCCTGAGTGGGTAGAGTTCCAGCCTACCTACTCGCTGTAGTCAGTGATGCTCTCCGAGATTGGGTCTTGGTCTTCGACACCGATGAAGGCGGTACAACGCTGGAACTAAAGGCAAGGATTGCACAAAGATCCGTATCTGGGCCATTTGAGTGGAATACCAAGTACGACGACTTTCTGAACATGGATTCATTACGTGGAGCTGAGCTCGTGAGCTTCGCGGACGACGCTGGACTCGCCGTTAATGCTCCAACTGCGTGGAAGGTAGAACTCATCGCGAACGATGCTTTGGACCGGATCGATGAGTGGTTCTCAGAACACCACCTGGAACTCGCTGAACTCAAGTGTGAGGGGCTGCTTCTTACGAAGAGGAGAAGCTACGAGACCCCATTTTTTCACATCAACTGTCATGTGTTCCCACTCAAGAGGGGAATCAAGTATCTCGGAGTGTGGTTTGACGACAGCTGGACCCACGGGGCGCACATCAGGGAAGCCGCACTCAAGGCAAAGAGAGTAGGGTATACCCTCCAGTGGCTGATGCAAAACATAGGCGGGCCCACGCCGAGCAGGAGAGTGCTTTTGAACACTGCGAGCACATTGCAACGAGCGTCCCTGTTGCACCGCAACCCTACTAGCGCCCGGCACGCTCGTGCAGAGCAGTTGCCGGAATACAGGCGCTCACTGAGGGGAACCAAAGCAGGACTAGCCCGCCAGGTGGCAACCAGTCGTCACGCATACAAGAGAGTCACGCGTCTGCACCATTGAAGAGGGGCTCCCAGACTTCAGCTCGTCAGTCGACTCTCGGCAATTGGCTCGCCACATTCGGTCTCCCGAATGTGTGCAGAGACTATTTCGCCCCGTCGCACTCCTCTTGGCTCCAGGTCCTTCTAGAGTCGAAAGACTTGGCCTCCGGTCCTTCCAGAGGCCGGCCCGCGCCGATCCACTCCCATCCTGGGTACTCTCGAGATGAGGGAGAACGGTCACTCCCAGACAAGCTCCGAAGCTCTCTCGTCTCCAGGTCCTTCTAGAGCCGAGAGACCCCGAAACCGAACCGCGCACAGATCCTACCCCCTCCCGAGCACACTCAGGATGAAGGAGAACGGGAGCCACTAATATTCACGCCTGTGTACCCGCCCGCGTTTCTCTGACCATAGGACGTCTGTATTGCCCGGGCACTTTCAGGCAATACATACATCGCCCGGCCACTACCTTTCCCTTCATGGGCACACTCGTGATGAGGAAGGTAGCCATATGTTATGCTGTCTTACAAAAACCAATTTGTTTACTTCTTTCAGAGTCACCAGGCTAATATATATGTGCAATCATTGTGAATCATCGAGATAGTATATACTGGATATTGACCAGGCCATATGAGCCACTTTGTACATCTTTTCATCGATATATATTTACATATTTTCTAATAAGATGGCTGTCTGGTCAATTGATCCTGATGAACCCTCCTTGCCTGATCCCTAGTAAATCCCTCGACCGTCACAACGTCCATCATGCTTCACGATGCCCCTGTATGGGGAGTGTAGCAGAAGCAACGCAGGTAACCAAGGTCATGGGACCGATTCAGCTCCGAGCATCGCTTCGGACGATCAGCGCTTACTGCACCGTCTCGGCCGACGCTGCATGCGTCCTGGCCGGAACACCGCCCATCGGCTTGCTGGTGGGTGAGCGTGTGGAGATCTTAGAAAGGCTAAAGGTCCTCAGAGCCGAAGGGATCGATACGAAGTCCCCATGCCGGGCTGCCCTTTGCAAGACTGAAAGAGCCGGGACCTTGGCCAAATGCCAAGCGGAGTGGGACCGCTCAACAGAAGGGCGGTGGACCAATCGATTGATCCCGCATTTCGAGCGATGGATTGATCGTAGACATGAAAAGCTGAACTTCTGTCTCATACAGGCCCTGAGTGGTCATGGCTGCTTTGGCGCCTACCTCTCCAAGTTTAGGGAGAGAGCATCACCGGAGTACCAGAGCTGAGGTCTCGACATTAATACCACTGAGCAAGCTTTGTTCGAGTGCACTAACACCAGCACGGAACGCGCGGAAATGCAAACGAGGCTTGGGTTCCAGCTCACCTCCGAGAACCTAGAACCAACAATGCTCCGCGATAAAGGAACGTGGGGAACGTCGTCCAGTACATCGAAACGGCGATCAACCGCGAAGGAGAGGGAATGACACCTGCAACACCAAGCAAGAGGCACAACGCAGTAGAAGGCGGGCCACAAAGAAAAAAGAGAGAAGAAGACAAGAAGGACAACCAGGAGAGCTGCGCCACCCATGGAGCGCGAGTAACGCCGCCCATGCCTGAAGTAATGCGCGTGCAGTCCCGGGCATGGATAAGTTTGTTGGTGGATTTCATTCCTGCCTTCCGTGTCAACGGGTACGAGGCCGAGGGGGGCTGAGACGGTAAGGGTCCTTGGGGATGGTCGGGAGGTGATTCGAGCTAAACGCCGGCTCTTTTTGCCGCCCGAACTGACCCTTGGGCTCACCCCATCATGAGGGGCTTGTCACAGGAGCTTTTCTACGCTCCTGAGACAGCTTGTCGTCCGGATTGTGAATTCGCTCTTTTTCAAACCACAAGAGAGGAAGAAAACAGATGGATTCTCCATTTGGCAGAAGTACAGTCGTGTGCAGGAGGAATACATTCAGGAGGAATCAATGTTGGTCAATGTTATAATGCTCACAGCCGTGACCAGTCAGTGGACCTCATTTTACATGAGGAGAAATACATTAATATACATAAGGACTCAGAAAAAATAATGAGGATATCACAGTGAGACAATATCAGTCGTGTGACCAAGATTTTCTCAGGAATCTCAGTAGAAATTGAATGAGCCTGAGGAGATTGAGAAATGCCCGGCATTCACATCAATCCCTTGCGGGGTGAGTGTCAACAAGAACTCTCTCACTGCCCCCTCGAATTGGGAGAACTTCTGTATCTGCCGAGAGCCTAGAGGGAGAAAATTCCAAAGACGAGCGCATTAACTCTGGGAAGATCATCGTCCATACTCGAGTCACATCCTCGGGATTCTGAGTTCCTGATCTCCCACATCACCCCGCTGAATATGACGCATAGCTGCCTCAAAGTCATCCTCATAAAGCATACATCTAGCTCTGTCAATGGATCAATGCATAATCGGATACTTTTATTTCATATTACAGGTGCACAGGAATACAGCGAAGCTGCGGTATACATTCAAGCACAATTCGAAGCGGAAAATAAGTCAACGACCAGAGGAATCTATTGCCATATGACGTGTGCTACTGACACCAATAATATACAATTCGTCTTCGATGCAGTTACCGACGTAATAATTGCAAATGACTTGAGAGGCTGCGGACTTTACGAGGATCTCTTTTGACTTGTTATATCAATCCGAAATGGACACAAGTACATGCACACAAGCGCGCGCGCGCGTATTTATTGTGAGGCATATGCGCAATCATCGGAAACAATCAAAAGTCGACGTTACTCAACATTTTTATAGACGATGGAAGTACAATAAACAGTTTCCATGCAGTTACATAATCCCAATCGATAGAGTTGATCACATTTGCTACACAAATAAACGGATGCCCATTCATGATCTGGAGGATTCCAAGCCAGAAATAGGGTGGTTCGTACAAATATTTCATCAGTTCTGGGAGTATCTTTCCCGATTCGGGAAATTTTGGTTGAAGAAATCATCTCTGCTCCTGCCATATCCGAGTTACGCTAAAGAACAACATTTTGGTGTCGAAATAACCCACGAAAGCTGTGTTACCTTCTTGCTGTATTTTCCAACGTAGCTGAATCTGTTGTTTTTTTGTATACAGGGAAAGATGTTTTTTGCGAATCAATTCCAAAATTCATTCCTTTGATACTTAATCCGATTAATTTCAACTAGCTGGACCCAATGCCTATGGCGCCTGGTAAAAATTACAGCTGGATATCTAGGCTCATTCGAGTGATATATCTTGTACATTAGAACTGCTGCAAAGTACATTCTCCTCGAATCAGTACATAATCACCCCAAGCAGTCTCTGAACGGAGCGATGTAGTCATCTCTCCTACACTGAAAAACCTGCGCTCGCGGCGGCAGAACCAAGAATCCTTCTGCCAGCAGATCCCGTCTCCGGATCTGTATCAGAACACGCCTTGATCCGTGACAGAACGACCTCAGCTGTGGCGTTACAGAGCGCGCCGGGATCTGCGGCACAACAGGCAGTCCGCCGTGCCAGTAGAATCACCGGGAGCCACCGCAGCTCCCGCTCGGTTCTGGTGGCACGCCGTAACTTGTGCGCATGCTCGCCCCACGCAGATATACATAACGCGCCCACGCATAATAGGAGCGCGCCTCGCATCTTCGTTTACTGGTCGCACAGCGAGTATTCGTGCGTGGACGAGCGCGGATTCCAGATTCCACGATTATGATATAACTAGATAACTAATTCGGTGATCAATAGCGCTGATATCATCTAGAACATGAGTCCCCCACGGGGCGTTGATCACGATATATAGCTTCTGAGCCTCAGTCTGTATAAGTGCCTGTGGTCTCGCGGCAGTGCTTCTGCTCCGTAAACTCTAGGGTGTGGGTTCGTACCCCTCCACTGACCAATTTTTTTTCCGCCCAAATTTTCTTAATGAATGTTAAAATAGTTTTCCCATGTGACTTTTGGGCATTTTGTCGATTTTTGCTTTCTCAAAGAGAAAGCTTTGTATTCGTGACAACGAAATTCTTGGTCACCCGATGCTTCAAATCCATTTTTTTCTCCGTCACACCTCTTAGCAAGATCTATCAACTGTACGTCACACATTTCACCCACTCCCTTCCAAAAAATTACTTCATAACATTCTTTTCCCCTTTTTGTCCATGTCTGTGTGTGTGTGTGTGTGTGTGTGTGTGTGTGTGTGCGTTGTTTTTGATTATCTACGATAACTTCTGAACGGTACGTTCGATCCTCTTAAAATTTTGAGGGATTATAGAGGATCATTGAACTCACATTTCTCTCCAGTTTGGTCTTTTTACATCGAATACATTGTGATTTTTGTTCTTTTAATCACTCCCCTTTCATATTTTCAATTTTTTCTCATAACAAAATTATGATATTTCTTCTCTATCACTATCCAAAAATACCAACAATG
>JAPYYZ010003896.1:0-11136 GCA_030522705.1 Eretmocerus eremicus
ATATCTCGAGTATTGCAGAACTCGCGGCAAGTCATTTATGAAGATGGAGAATAGGAGTGGGCCTAGGACAGAACCCTGAGGCACTCCAGCGGTGGTATTCAACCAGTCCTATACAGTACCTCCCTCATTTATGACCGCCTGACATCTGTCAGCAAGGTAGGGAAGGAACCATTTGATCGTGTGGTCATGAACTTGAAACGCACGAAGTTTCTGGATGAGTGAATTGTGAGGAATTTCATCGAAGGCTTTGGAGGAATCAAACAAGACTAATATCGCGTACTTTGATCTATTGATTGCACCGCGCACATCATTTAAGACCCCAAGCAGAGTAATCTGAGTGCTATGTCCCTCTCAAAAGCCAGCTTGGTGAGGATCAAACAGATTGTTCCTTTCAATATGTAGCTTCAGTTGATCAGCAAGTATTTTTTCTAGCACTTTGGAGCACTCAGACAGCCGGGCTATGGGTCGTAGGTCCCAGACGTCTGCGATGTTGTTTGATTTCGGTATTGGGGTGATGAGAGTGCGTTTCCACAGCTTCGGAAAGGATGCTTGAGTGATCGATGTATTGAACATTTCTTCGATTATCGGCATTGAGGCGGATTGAATTGCATCGAGGCGGATTGGATTGCATTGATCCGGATTGGATACAGCATGGTCGATGTTGATTCGCAGCATTGAACTAAATTGGATCGAACAAATTCAATGCTGATTTGCATAATCCAACCGAATTGGCAACCCGTCTCCACCCAATGCCGATGAACAGCATTCAGGCGGATTGGATCGCCCAGTATTCCGGATTCAATGCCGGTTTTTGGCCGTGAGGCGGATTGGATTGCATCGGAGCGGAGTGGATTGCATCGGTCCTGATTGGATTGAGCTTGGTCGATTCCCATTCGCAGCATTGAACCGGATTGGCAATCTGTCCCCATCTGACCTCGATGGACAGCATTGTTCCAGATGAGATTGAGCATGGTCAATGCCGATTTGACGCGATGAGCCGGATTGGCAATCCGTCCCCATCCAATGCCGATGATCAGCATTGATCCGGATTCGATTGAGCATGGTCAATGAGGATTCGCAGCGTTCAACCGGATTGGCAATTGGTCTCCATTCAATACCGATGAACATCATTGAGGCGGATTGGATCGTCCAGTATTCCGCATTTCATGCAGAATCTCGGCATTGAGGCAGATTGGATTGCACGGAGACGGATTGGATTGCATCCGTCCGGAGTTGATTGAGCATGATCAACGCCAAACCGCAGCATTGAACCGGATTGACAATCCGTCCCCATCTAATATTGATGAACAGCATTGATCCGGATCGGATTGAGCATGTCCAATGCCAGTTCGACGAATTTATCCGGATCGGTAATCCGTCCCTTTACAACGCCGATGATAAGCATTGATCCGGATCGGGTTGGGCATTATCAATGCCAATTTGCAGCGTTGGACCGGATCCGCGATCCGTCTTCATCCAAAGCCTGTTGAACAGCATTGGAGTGGATTGGATCGTGCAGTATTCCGGATTCATCGCCAATCTCCGGCATTGAGGCGGATTTGATTGCCATGAGATGGATCCGATCGCAATAATCGGGATCAGATTGAGAATGGTTGATGCCGATTCGCAGCATCGGACCGGATCGGCAATCCGTCTCCACCCAATAGCGATGAACATCATCCGGGCGAATTGGATCGTCCAGCATCCCAAATTCAATGCAAATGTTCGGCATTGAGACAAATGAGATTGCATTGACACGGATTGGCCTGCGTTCAGCCGGATTAGATTCAGCAAGTCCAATGTCGATGCGATGCATAAAGCCGGATTGGCAATCCGTCCCCATTCAATGCCGACGATAAGCCTTGATCCGGATCGGGTTGGGCATTGTCAATGCCGATTCGCAGCAATGAACCAGACCCGCCATCCGTCTTCATCCGAAGGCTGTTAAACAGCATTGGAGTGGATCAGATCGTGCAGTATTCCGGATTCAATGCCGGTCTTCGGCATTGAGGCGGATTGGATTGCATCGACGCGGACTGGATTGCGTTGATCCGGATTGGATTCAGCATGGTCGATGCCGATTGGCAGCATTGAACCGAATTGGCAATCCGTCCCCATTCAGTGCCGATTATTAGCATTGATCCAGATTGCGTTGAGCATGGTCGAGGTCGATTTGCAGCATTGAATCGGATTTGCAATCCGTCGACATTCAATTCCGATAAACAGGATTGAGCCTGCACCGATCGTCAACCAAGTCGAATTCTATGCTTATTTTCAGCATTGAGGCGGATCGAATGGCTTTGACCCGGATCGGATTGTTCCCGGTCAATGTCGATTTGCAGCATCGGAACGAATTGGCGATCAGTCCCCATTCACTGCAACTAAACAGCATCGAGCCGGATTGGAACGTGCAGTATTCTTGATTCAATGCCAATGATCGGCATTGCGGCAGATCGGATTGCTCTGAGGCAGATTGGATTGCATCGATCCGGATTGGATACAGCATGGTCAATGCCCATTCGCAGCATTGAACCAGATTGGCAGTCCGTCCCCATCTATTGCCGATGAAGGATATTTATCCGGATTGGATTGAGCATGGTCGATGCCGATTTGCAGCATTGAACCGGATTGGCAATTGATCTCCATCCAATGCCGATGAACCGCATCGAGGCGGAATGGATCGTCCAGTATCCCGTATTCCATGCAGAATCTTGGCATTGAGGCGTATTGGATTGCATTGAGGCGGATTGGATTGCATCCATCCGGAGTTGATTGAGCATGATTGATACCGATTCGCAGCATTGGTCCGGATCGGCAGTCGTTCCCCATTTAACATCGATAAACGACATTGAGCTGGATTGGATTGAGCATGTGCGATGCCGATTTGACAAATTCAGCCGGATTGGTGATCCGTCCCGATTCAATGCCGATGATGAGCATTGATCCGGATCGGGTTGGGCATTGTCAATGTCGATCTGCAGCGTTGGACCGAATCCGCAATCCGTCCCCATCCAAAGGCTGTTAAACAGCATTGGAGTGGATTGGATCGTGCAGTATTCCGGATTCATTGCCAACATTCGGCATCGATTGAGATTCGATTGCGTTCAGGCAGACTCAATCGCATCAATAGTGATTGGGTTGAGAATGAATGATGCCGACTTGCAGCATTGGACCGGATCGGCAATCCGTCTCCATCCAATGGCGATAAACATCATTCAGGCGGATTGGATCCTCCAGCATCCGAAACTCAATGCCGATTCTCGGAATTGAGACGGATTGGATCGCCTTGACGCGGATCGGCCTGCGTTTAGCCGGATTGAATTGAGCATGCCCAATGCCGATTTGATGCTTTCAACCGGATTGGTGATCCGTCCCCATTCAATGCCGACGATAAGCATTGATCCGGATTGGGTTGGGCATTGTCGATGCCGATTTGCAGCATTGAACCGGATCCGCAATCCGTCTCCATTCAAAAGCTGTTGAACAGCATTGAAGTAGATTGGATCGTGCAATATTCCAAATTCAATGCCGATCCTCGGCATTGAGGCGGATCGGATTGCATCGGCGCGGATTGGATTGCGTTGATCTGGATTGGATCGAGCATGGTCGACGCCGAATGGCAGCATTGAATCGGATTTGCAATCCGTCCATATCCAATGCTGATCAACAGTATTGAGTCGGCACGGGTCGTCAATCAACTCGAAATCAATGCTGATTTTCTGCATTGAGGCGGATCGAATGGCTTCGATCAGGATTGGATCATCCCGGTCAATCCCGATTTGCAGCATGGCACCTGATTGGCGATCCGTACCCATCAAATGCCGATGGACAGCATCGATCCGGATTGGATTGAGCATCGTCAATGCCGATATGCAGCTTTGGACCTGATTGCCAATCCGTCTCCTCCCAATGCCCATAAACCGCATTGAGGCAGATCAAATCGCTCAGTATCTCGGATCCAATGCCGAATCTTGGCATCGAGGTGGGTTGAGTTGCAATGAGGGAGATTGAATTGCATTTGTCCGGAGTGTGATCAGCATGGTCGATGCCGATTGGTGAGATTGGACCGGAATGGCTATCTGTCCCCATCTAACCTCGATGGACAGCATTGTTCCAGTCGAGATCGAGCATGTCCAATGCCGATTTGACGTGTTGAGCCGGATTGGTAATCCGTCCCCTTCCGATAACGATAATCAGCATCGATCCGGATCGGATTGAGCATGGTCAATGCGAATTTGTGGCCTTGAATCGGATTGAAAATCTGTCCCCATCAAAAGGCCATTAAACAGCATTGAGACGGATTGAATCGTGCAGTATTATTCGATCCGATGCCGATTCGATAATAGCACGGCCGATGGCATTGAGGCGGATTCGATTGCTTCGGGGCGAATCGGATTCCATTGATCCGGATCGGACAGAGCATGTCCAATGCCGATTAGCATAATCCCACCGGATTGGCAATTCGTATCCATCCAATGCCGGTGAGAAGCATTTGGGTGGATTGGATCGTCAAGTATTCTGGATTCAATGCCGATTTTCGGCCTTGAGACGGATTGGATTGCATCGAGGCGGATTGGATCGCATTGAGGCGGATTAAAATGTATCGATCCGGATTAGATTGAGCATGGTCAATGCAAATGAGCAGCCTTGGACCTGATTGGCAATCCGTCTCCTCCCAATGCCCATGAACCGCATTGGAGCAGACCAGATCGCTCAGTATCCCGGATTCAATGCCGAATCTTGGCATCGAGGTGGATTGAGTTGCAATGAGGGAGATTGGATTGCATTCGTCCGGAGTGGATTGAGCATGGTCGATGCCGATCGATAGGATTTGACCGGATTGGCAATCTGTCCCCATTTAACCTCGATGGACAGCATTGTTCCAGATGAGATTGAGCATGGTCAATGCCGATTTGACGCGATGAGCCGGATTGGTAATCCGTCCCCATTCAATGACGATAATCAGCATTGATCCAGATCGGGTTGAGCATGGTCAATGCCGATTCGTGGCCTTGGATCGGATTGGGAATTCGTCTCTATCAGAAGGCCATTAAACAGCATTGGGGTGGATTGAATCGTGCAGTATATCTTGATCCGATGCCTTTTCGATTATAGCACGGCCGATGGCATTGAGGCGGATTCGATTGCTTCGAGGCGGATTGGATTCGATTGATCCGGATCGGATAGAGCGCGGTCAATGCCAATTTGCAGTGTTGAGACGGATTGGCAATTCGTCCTCTTCTCATGCCGATAATCAGCATCGATCCAGATTGAATTGAGCATGTCCAATGCCGGTTCGCATTATCCTACCGGATTGGCAATTTGTCTCCATCCAATACCGGTGAGAAGCATTTGGGTGGATTGGATCGTCAAGGATTCCGGATTTGATGCCGATTTTTGGCCTTGCGGCGGATTGCCTTGCATTGAGGCGGATTGGATCACATTAAGGCGGATTGAAATGCATTGATCTGGATTGGATTGAGCTCGATCGATGCTGATTTGCATCATCCAACCAGATTGGGGATTCGTCTTCATCCAATGCCGATACACAGCATTCAGGCGTATCGGATCGCCAAGTATTCCGGATTCAATGCCGGTTTTTGCCATTGAGGCAGATTGGATTGCATTGAGGCGGAGTGGATTGCATCGATCCCGATTGGATCGAGCATGTCCAATGCCAATTTGACGCATTCAGCCAGATCGGTAATCCGTCCCCATTCAATGCCGAGGATGAACATTGATCCGGATCGGGTTGGGCATTGTCGATGCCGATTCGCAGCATTGAACCGGATCCGCAATCCGTCTTCATCCAAAGGCTGTCAAGCAGCATCCAAGAGGATTGGATCGTGCAGTATCCCGAATTCGATGCCGGTCTTCGGCATTGAGGCGGATTGGATTGCATCGACGTGGACTGGATTGCGTTGATCCGGATTGGATTCAGCATAGTCGACGCCGATGGGCAGCATTAAACCGAATTGGGAATCCGTCCCCATTCAGTGCCGATTATCAGCATTGATCCGGATTGGGATGAGCATAGTCGACGCCGATTGGCAGCATTGGATCGGAATTGCAATCCGTCCATATTCAATGCCGATCAACAGCATCGAATTGGCACCGATTATCGACCATCTTGAATGCGATGCCGATTTCCAGCATGGAGGCGGATCGAATTGCTTTGATCCGGATTGGATTGTTCCCGGTCAAGGACAAATTGCAGCATCGGAACAGATTGGCAATACGTCCCCATTCACTGCCACTAAACAGCATCGAGGCGGATTGGAACCTGCAATTTTCTTGATTCAATGCCAATTATCGGCATTGAGGCGGATCAGATTGCTTTGGGGTGGAATGGATTGCATCGTTCCGGATTGGATACAGCATGGTCAGTGCCGATTTGCAACATTGAACCGGATTGGGAATCCCTTCCCATCTATTACCGAAAAAAAGTATTTATCCGGATTGGATTGAGCATGGTCGGAATCGGATTGGTTATCCGTCTCCAACAGAAGGGCATAAGACAGTGATGAGACGGATCGGATTGTGCAGTATTCCTCATCCAATGCCAATTATTTGCATTCAGGCGGATTAGATTGCTCCGTGGTGGATTGGATCGCATCGATTTGGATGGGATACAGCACAGTCGATGCCAATTTGCAGCATTGAACTCGATTAGCAATTCGTCCCCTCTCAATGACGTGATCATCATTGATCCAGATTGAATTAAGCATGTTTGATGCTGATTTGCATCATTCAACCGGATAGGCAATCCGTCTCCATCCAATGCCGATGACCAGCATTCAGGCGGATTGGATGGCCAAGTATTCCGGATTCAATGCCGGTTTTTGGCATCGAGGCGGATTTGATTGCGTTGCGGCGGAGTGGATCGCATCGATCCTGATTGGATTGAGCATGATCAATGCTCATCCGCAGCATCAAACCGGATTGGCAATCCGTTCCCGTCTACTGCTGATAGAGAGTATCGATCTGGATTGGATAGAGCATTTCCAATGCCGATTTGCCGCATTGAACCGGATTGGCAGTCCGTCCTTATTCAATGCCGATGTTCAGCATTGATCCGGATTGGATTGAGCATGGCCAATGCCGATTCGCAGCATTGAATCGGATTGGCAATTAGTCTCCATCCAATGCCGATGAACAGCATCGAGGCGGATTGGATCGTCCAGTATTCCGGATCCCATGCCAAATCTCGGCATTGAGGCGGATTCGATTGCATTGAGCCGGATTGGATCGCATCCGTCCGGAGTTGATTCAGCATGATCAATGCCGAATCGCAGCATCGGATTCGATTGGCGATCCGTCCCCATCTGGTATTGATGAAGAGCATTGATCCAGATTCAATTGAGCACGTCCAATGCCGATTTGACGAATTTAATCGGATTGGTAATCCGCGCCCATCCCATGCCGATGATGAGCTTCGATCCGGATCGGGTTGGGCATGGTCAATGTCGACTTGCAGCGTTGAACCGGATCCGCAATCCGTCTTCATCCGAAGGCTGTTGAACAGCATTGAGGTTGATTGGATCCTGCAATATCCCGAATTCATCACCGATCTTCGGCATTGAGGCGGATTTGATCGCAATCTTGCGTATTGGATTGCATTGCTTCGGGACGGATCCAGCATGATTGATGCCGATTCGCAGCATTGAACCGGATTGATAATCCATCTCCATCAAATGCCGATGAACAGCATTGAGGTTAATTGGATTGTCCAGTATTCCAAATTCGTTGTCGATTTTCGGTATTTGGGCGGATTGGATTGCATCAACGCGGATTGGATTGCGTTGATCCGGATTGGATTGAGCATGGTCAACGCCAATTTGCGGCATTGAACGGGATCGACAATCCATCCGCATTTAATTCCGATAATCAGCGTTGATCTGAACTACGTTGAGCATGTCCAATGCCGATTTGACGGATTCAGTCAAATTGGTAATCCCTCCCCATTCAATGCCGATGAAGAGCATTGATCCGGATCGGGTTGGGCATTGTCAATGCCGATTCGGAGCTCTGAACTGGATCCGCAATCCGTCTCCATCCCAAGGCTGTTAAACCGCATATAAAGGGATTGAAACGTGCAGTATTTCGAATTCGATGACAATCTTCGGCATTGAGGCGGATTTGATTGCATTGAGGCGGGTTCCATCGCATTGATTGGGATTAGATTGAGAATGGTTGATGCCGATTCGCAGCATTGGAACGGATCGCTAATCTGTCTCCCTCCAATGCCAATGAAGATCATTCAGGCGAATTAGATGCTCCAGCCTTCCCAATTCAATGCCGATTCTCGGCATTGAGGCGGATCGGATTGCATCGACGCGGATTCGAATGCGTTGATCCGGATTGGATTGAGCATGGTCGACGCCGAACGGCAGCATTGGACCGGATTGGCAATTCGTTCCCATTCAATGCCGATAATCAGCATTGAGTCGGCACCGATCGTGAATCATCTCGAATTTAATGCCAATGCCCAGCATTGAGGCGGATCAAATGGCTTCGATCCGGATTGGATTGTTCCCGGTCAATGCCGATTTGCAGCATTGAACCGGATTGGCAATCCGTCCCCATCCAATGCTACTCAACGGCATTGAGGCGGATTGGAACATCCGGGTTGAGCCCTCCAATGCCGTTTCCTGACATCCATCTGGATTCGTTCTCAAGGAATATGGATTCTATGCGACATTCACTCGGTGACGTTCCCTGTTCCCTCATGGATTTTATGGATCCCTAACAGATTGAGTCCTCATAGGTGTGTTTATACTTAAGGTGCGATAGTTATAAGAGCGTATATGTGATGAATATGTATAGAAATGATCTCGTTTCCTTAGCTGTACTCTGGTCATAGTGTCCCCAATATCGAATCTGCGGATTGAACCGGATTGACCATCGATGTTCATCCAGTGCCCCTAAACAGCATCCAAGCGGATTGGATCTCCCGGGGCGATCACTCTCATACCATTTTTTGGCATTGAAGCAGGTTAGGCGGGTTGAACGGCGTTGATCCGGATTGGACTGAGCATGTTCGATGCCGATTCGCAGCATTGAACCGGATCGGCAATCCGTCCCCATCCCATGCCGATAAACAGCATTGAGGCTGATAGGATCGTCCAGTATTCCGAATTCAATGCCAATTTTCGGCATTGAGGCGGATTGGATTGTATTGATCCGGATTGGATTAAGCATGGTCATCGCCGATTCGCCACATTGTACCGGATTGGCGATCCGTCCGCATCTGATGCCGATAAACAGCATCAATCCGGATTGGATTGAGCATGGTCAATGCCGAGCCACAGCATTGAAACGGATTCACTGTGCTCCATCCAATGCCAGTAAACACCATGGGAGTGGACTCATCACTCCGTCTGAATGCTGCACAACTGCATTGGATCACATGAGGTTTCAATACTAATTGAACAAATTGATCCGGATTGGAGCTGATGCAATCCGCTCGATTCGCGAAAATTGTGTTCCACGTAAATTATTCAAACGGATTGGATATTCTCCAATCCGTTCCAATTCATCTTCTACAGCAGGGAGTCAGTGTACAGAAATGAGGTTCTCGTTGGAAAACTCATACTCGCCAATTCATATTTTCGAGAAAAAGTGAATGGAGAGGGAGAGGATCTCAATTCTTGCGGATGACAGTCGCTTTATGAACCATTCAAATGATTTCGATGAGAAGTTGAATTTTGCTTGGTAATTAACAAAATTTTCGTATACATTTTGGTGTGAAATTCCCCTCGAAATCCTCCGATGAATGGTCAATCAAGTCACATCATGTAGATAATTATTATTATCGGAAATGAGACTCCCCCTAGTCAGTCGAAACAGTAATGCAGGCTCCTCCAGAAACCTTTTAACATGAGTTTAAAGAGTCCAGAATCCATGGATCAACTTGAGATGGTGACAGGCATCTCTAAGACTATTCAAAATCTTCTATCAAATGTGTGATAATAATTCAAGATGATACTTCACTCATTCATTCATACTCATGGAATTATCTCCATCCCATCGGAATGAGAGAAACTACATATCGAATGGGGATCAATCTTGTGTATTACTCCTGTAAACCAGAATAAAAGAATCATGAATCCAATGAGTGAGATCACATTCTCTCATATATCAACAGGGAATTCTGATAAGAACCTCATGCATAAGTGGGAGTCATATATCAACGGTTATCAAACAGCACAATTGTTTAAGTTGACCTCAAAATCAGCTCCAATCATCAACATATGGTCCAGATCCATTTGAACTTGAATTGCACAACTACTACAGCCATTGATTCCACAATCATCAATGCTTCTTGATTCGAGATCAAATATCGAATATCCCATCAGAAGAGAGATCATTGCTTTGGGAAAAATTGACAAATAGTTGAGATTTAGTTTTATAGAAATTCCTGAATTTATTATCAATGTATCTTAGAAATCTCATCATGCGTTACTCCTTGATTATTAGCATTTGTTCAACAACTATTTTGAATATGAATCATGAGAGTGAGTTGGTAGATAAACTCTTCGATACGATTTGATGTCTGAAAGTGCGACTCCAAGCTAAAACTTGACCCACAAATTGGGAAAACCTATCATAAGAGTATTCAATCTAAGGTACTCCTTACAATCATTGGAATTGTGAGTTATAGAAGACTGCTGAGAACAGCACTTTCTAATCCATGACCGTAGATATTCGCACTGTTCTCGTGCCGTTTTCCGTGGCAACAGACGTAAGATCGGGTAAAGTAAGTGCATTCCCGTGAGCTTCCCGTGCGGCTCATTCACGTCTCGCAAGCTCAACGGGAAGGACACTGGAACAAACAGACGCCTCGCAAGCTCGTTGCCCGTGAGCTCCCGTGCCAGATGTAGTTTGTAGCTCTTCTCGTGTCTCTCGTGCTCCAGCCGTAAACCGCAGATGACGCGATTTCCCGTGTTCTCCCGTGCCTCCCGTGCTCTACCCGTGGGCCACGGGTGGAGCGATTTCCCGTGTCCTCCCGTGCCTCCCGTGCTCTACCCGTGGGCCACGGGTGGAGCGATTTCCCGTGTCCTCCCGTACCTTCCGTGCTCTACCCGTGAGATACAGATGGAGCGATTTCCCATGTCCTCCCGGGGCTCCTGTGCT
>JAPYYZ010003897.1:0-11136 GCA_030522705.1 Eretmocerus eremicus
TAAAAAATCCCATCCGATCAAGCCATCACATTCTGGAAGTATGGTGTCGGGGACTACATGGAATAGCCATCGCATGCCACTCAATTTCACACGAATTGTTCACATCGATCTGAACTCGGCCTTTGCCACGCCATTTATGATCAAAATCTCTGATTCATCGATCGATTCCAGATCCTTCACTTCCCTCTCTTTCATGATACATACGTCTGCACCGAAATCTATATATAAACGAGCTCCTTCGTCTCTAATCTCACGACTTCGGAAGTCAACAACTGGCGGAATTTTCTCCGTTCTCAAGAATTTTATTGAAGTCCTACGGATTTTGCTTAGCGGGCGATGATGATGTGTGATCGCTCATAACCTCACCTATCGTTTCACAATGCGATTCCTCATCAGTTGCTGATTTTTCATCGGATGACAAATCGGTTGATGACTATTCGTCATCGAACGTACCAACTATTGACGACGCGGGTGATGTTTCAGCGTCGATACGTGCAGCGCCTGAGGATTGGGGCGGGCGATCATTCAGTTCCAATTCACGTTCGGATTATTTCTTGAGTTGGTTTGGGGCTGTACTGAAGTCCCTTAGTGTGGCGAGCTCGCGCCATTCGGATTGGGGTTAGCGTATGCCTGATGAATACTTGGCCCTTGTGGGTCCGAATTTATATCATATCCATTAGAAGGGGCGCATCTTGTTCGTTCCTATTATAACTACGCTGGTTTCCTCCACCTCTCCCCTACCACGATGGCCACCACGACCTCCACGGTATGTGCTCGGTCGATTGATGTACACGCCACTTTTCTTGAAATCTTCCTCTGAACCCCAACAAACCTTCGCGTCGTGGCCCTTTTTCTCGCAGTATTGACATACCTTATTATCGTTTTGTTTTTTGAAGCACGTACTTTCTACGTGACCACTCAATGAACGATAAAGACATGTCACTTGTGATTCTACTGGACGAATGTTAGCTTGGTTCGTGGCAGGTGGCTTTGGTGGAATCTGCGCGCGCGTTATCTCTTCTCCGTTGGGATAGTGCTTGCGTTGCATAGCCGCTTGCTGTGCGAGTCTTATCGCCTCGCGGATATTCCTCGGTCGGCCATTGCGTACGATATTTTCGAAATCAGGGCCGATCCCTATTATACATCGCGTCAGCGCTGCCTCGTCCGCGTCCCGAGTTCGAGATTGTATCTCACTGTTTGTATAGTTTGTTTTTGTTGATGCGATCGTCTCGAACCTCGTCAAAATTTTCTGGATGCGTGTTCTGTATGATTCCAATGAGTCATTTTTCTTCTTCATACATGCTTTAATCTCTGACATTATGTCATCTTATGAGTCTACAACTGAGAACCGCTCCTCAAGCTATTTGAGAAATTCCTCTACAGATTCAAAATTCATCACGGACAATCCGTAGAATTCTTTTCAATACCTTTTAATTCACTAGTCAGAGTCATTTGAATCATACGTTCCGATCTCTGTCCCCTTATACTCGCTGCGAATCTCGCTGCGGTACAAAAGGCATTCAACGTGTGCGAATCTCTATTAAACGCATCAATGTTCTTAAGTAACCTGTAAGAATCCCCATCCGATCCGGCTTTAGAAACTGTTTGGCTTTGCTGAATTCTATCCCTCTCCGTATACTGGATTTGCTCATTTGCGTTTTGTACAAATTGTGTGTTCCGAGGTATATGATTAAAAATTTCGTTCTGATATGCATAAACTTGTGGCTATGCCCGAGTGGTTCCGTTTGATTGTGGTTGGATAAATTCTCGCGGACTCGATTGGGTGGCGCCACTGTTTTGCGGAGTATGACACTCTCGAAGAGGTTCTTGACGTCGATCATCAGTCCTCGGTGTGGTGCAAGTTCACCTTAAACTTTGGTAAACGCTCTCTGATTGCTGCGGTTTACGCAAATTTTAATGTTCACAGCCATGAGTTTTTGCCCACATCCTCGGAACTTCGTTAAAATTCATTCCCCGCAAAACATTTTCAAGTCAAGGTTTGGACCGATTCCGGGTCATTCTCGGGATAGGGGCAGCATCCTCCCGTGCGTAATTATTCAAATGAGGGTTCTGTACTGATAGAGACCGTGGCATATGTTGATGTGTATATGGATCATTTGACTGGTATGGACTATTCAACAATTTCGGGATTTGGCTCTGATTCGCGTTACTCTCACCTTCCTGAGGAAGGTCACATAGTGTTTCTTGTGGCGTTTGTTTTTCCGAAATTTGTCGATGCACATTCGGAATGTACGGTTTCGGGGAGTTATTCTGGCTCCTCCGATTCATAAACTTTAATTCGAAATTTTGCTGAGAATGGAAGTCATTCTGTCTTCGTATAATTTTCGGCACCCGGTAATTTGGATTAACATAAAAAGCTTCACTAATGTACAGTTTTTCACTCAGGATTGTTGCCTCCTCATCTCGAAAATTTGACCGTTCGGTCCTACTATCTGAAACACTTCCGGTAGTAGTGCTGTGTACATTTGACTTGACGCCGGTGGATGAATGGATCGTGTTCTTATCGGAGATTCGTCAATTATTGGTTCAGACTCACAGCAGTGTTGATAACTTGGACCCGTACATTGCGGATGACTATTTAACATGTCTCGGGTTTCCACGAATGTCGACGTTTGTCTCGAATTTCCGTCAAACATTTTGGTCGGATGTGCGTGTCCTTCGGCAATGTGCCTAAATGGTTCAAGGACTCTTTGCTTCTAGACTTTGAGAGAATGTTCATTACGCTCGACATTTTGAATGAGCTTTTAGGAGACTTGAAAAATGAGCTTGTGAATGAGCTTTGGAGGCGAGAAGATGATCGCGAGATCGAGTGACTTTCTATCGACATAATGAGTGGCAGAAGTTTGTATCTACGCTTGCAATGCAATGCTGCAGCAGATCAGGATGACTACCGTTGTTCTTTGCATGTCACGTCCCGGGAGATAAAGAGTTGCTGAGTAGACGGCAGCTAAGCGATGTCCTCTCGAGCGTTGGGTGAGCCGGCAAGCAATTGGGCCTCTCGTTCACACGTGACGGGTGGGCGTTGGATGCTGTCTCGGGCGGGCGAGTGGGAAAGTTGAGGCGCTTCCTTCTTCTGGTTCTGGTTTCATCTGGATGGTATGCGTTGTCCTTGTATCCTCCTCTCGTACTGATTCGAACTCTCTTCTCCACCAAAATCCTGGCGGAAGAGGAAAAAAATAATTTCCAACCAAAAGTCGCAGAAATTTCTAAAGAAAATTTTCTGACAACCCGTGGAAAGTCACCCCACCTAGCACCAAAAGAGATGTTACGTGGTGAGTGTTCGACCGCCAGAAAGAACACGGGTTATAGAAAGGTAATGGTGACTTTCATAATTAATCGAGGAGTCGAGAGAGAGGAGTGATCTACACAAGTTGGTCTCTCGAAGCGGTCTGCCTCGGTGTGGCTCGACGTTGACGACGACGAGTCGCGCTTCCAAAGAAAAAGGAAGTGGGGAGAATTCTAGTAGTTCCGTCAAAACGCTCACGGTGCATCCGCGATGGGCGACGAACGGCGCGAATGAGTCGCACGGCTCGCGAGACTGTCGCGGTGGAACCGTCAGGAGACGTAGCGAGAACCGGACCGATATAGATGGATCTGGCCGTGTTCGCTCCACGTCACATAAAGCACAAGAGATTCAGTCCACTGAAACACGTACTCAGACGCAAGAATGACTACATACACTCTTGAAATGACGAGTTCCCTCTACAAATTGAGGTGATTTTGTAGTATAACATAATGACATTCATATCCCCTGTCATGTCCCAACGTCGAGGGCTAAATGTGAGGAATTCATGATGGGTCCGGAATGAGCTAGGTATGGTGTGATGAATATAATAACATTTCATGACATGATATATATGTCGATTAATTGATACTCAAATATGCGTAACAGCACTCCAAGACGATTAATCATATGGAGGTCATGCATCACACACTCAAGATCGATGAACAAATGCTGCATTATCATAAGAACTGCCCGCGCACAGTCTTTCTCAGATTATTTCACGCTCGCATAAAACAAAAAATCTCTCGCACCTTCATCATACCAAGTTACACAGATGATTTCAGGAGTAACTCTCAAGTTTGAATGAGTAACGATCGCAGTGGTGGCAGCAAGAAGCTCCAATTTGACGATGTTGCACTCAAACACGCCGCATACAGGCGTGTGGCAATTTATACGTGGAGGCTGCGATGATTGGATCACCCGTCGATACGAGGAGGGCGGATACGATCGGTTGGAAAAAAAACCGACTGCCCAGGCAATACATAACTATTACTCCTGAACTTTCTCAAAACCGCGCAACCTTTCCTCACGATTAACATGAATTTTCCTACCTCGACTATGCCGAGTCATGGCTTTTGCTCTGGAACAGAAGCAGCGAGCGTAGCGCCCGACGGCAGCGGCGTCGGTCCGATCTCTGCTCGATTTTTCGCGATAAATGACCAATGCTCTGCTCATCACCAACACGTAGCCCAAATACCACACTGGCATACGTTCACGCGTCAAAGGGGGGCCCCTCGCGGGGCAGGTCAATCGATACACTACAACGCAGATACAAGACATAACATAGTTTTTCTCATGGTGGTCGATAAGCCTAAAGCTCGCAGACGTTGTGACGGGTTGCGCCTCTGGGTTCGTCCAAAAGACGGCACCGCCTGAGCCCTCCCGCTAATCGGGGTAACATCTACCATGTCATAACCAACCCACCCTAGAACTGCTTGCGCATTACTCCGGGGTGGAAGGAGCGTCACGCGCCACATGAGCGTGTTTCTCTGGATCTTCAGCTCTTCCGTCTTTCCTCTTGGTCGTCCGGTGTTCATCACTCTTGGGTCGTCGGTGTTCGCTATGCAGCGCCTCTTGCCTCGCGCCGCAATGCCCGTTCGCGCTATTCTTACCGGTAGATCGCCTTTTTGATGAACTCGGCGATCTTAACCCACTCTTTCCTCCGAAGCATGGTGGGCACGAGGATCTCAGGTGTCAGCTGGATCCCGAGCCAATCCATAAGCTCCGCTCCTCTCCTCGCAAGTAAGGGTGCGTGTTCCGAATCATCCTAGTCCGCCCCAGACATGTGGCCGACCGGGATTTTCCTCTTCTGGGACCGCTACAGGTTTCCTCCGAGCAGCCACGCCC
Organism: Eretmocerus eremicus; assembly: GCA_030522705.1. Classification (NCBI taxonomy): domain Eukaryota; kingdom Metazoa; phylum Arthropoda; class Insecta; order Hymenoptera; family Aphelinidae; genus Eretmocerus; species Eretmocerus eremicus. Next base: position 5,153 of record JAPYYZ010003897.1, read on the forward strand.
GTTCATCGCCTGCGCCAGTCAGTGGTCTAACTCTTCATGGGGCCGATCGATCCACCTGGCCACGTTGGGGATCATTCCGTGCATCCAGCGGCCCTCAGTTGAACTGTCCAACTGTTTTTAACAATCCTCTACTGACTCCGCCTGTCAAACCTCTCGGATGAGGGCCTTCCAGGTCGGGTTGAGCTCTACACCGCCGCTTTTGAGAGCCCATTGCCTCTCACATATTCGCTCTGGTGCAGCGACTAGCAGGCGAATTGGTAGAGTTCCTGCCTTGGATAAAGACACGGTGTAGTAGGCGCTGATCGCACGGAGCGCGAGACGCCGCTAAACTGAGCCTAGTTGCCCGTTGATCACGGCATCGCCGACTATTCGGCCCTAGATGGCCGCGCCGTATAATCGGCATGAGCCTCTGGAGAGCACTACCTACCCTGTCTACCTTTGGCGCGGCCTTCCTCAGGAGGGCTTTTTAGTCCCACTCATCGTCGAACCACACCCTCAGGTACTTGAGTTCCCTCTTCAATGGGATCTCATGCCGGTTGATGGTGAGCGCGGGCATCTGGAAGCATCTCCTTCCTGTAACGTGTACCCCTTCGCACTAGCGTTTGGCCAGCTCAAGGTCTCCATCGGGGAACTACTGTCCAATGCGGTAGAGTACCTCGTTGCTAGTACACTCAACTCCCCACGAGGTTTTGGCGACAACTAATGCTGCGTCGTCCGCAAAGGTATCCGCCCTTTGTTTCCCAGAGTTCCGAAAGTTTCGAAGCGACTTCTTTACGCCCTCTCCTTGCTCGACTTTCCCAAGCACGTCTGTGTGTGCTTGTGTCAACCGCATCGGGTTCCACTGTCTTTGTAATCCTCTCAGACTTCTCATTTTTCTCATTCTGCTTTTCCCGGGATTTCGGAACATCCGCCACGCTGCTCCCACCACGTCCCTTGCGGCATCCGGCCTCCTCCCGAACAACGTCGCTATCCGTAGGCTAACTGCCCGCGGAATGAAACGAAAAAGGCGTGCCAGGCGTGGATGAATCTGACTCCGAGCTCCCGGGTCCCTGCTCTGGCAGAGTAAACTTGACTGGTCTAAGGGCTGGTCACTTTGTTCAGCTGCTGGGAGCCACTCGCTCTTACGTCGACTTGGTTGTTGTCGTGGACAATATTCACGATCGTTATCATGTCCTGCTCTTCACACGATATCGGTGTTTGGGCGGGATATCCAGGCGGCAGTTCCGCTCCGAAGCCTTCCGAATTCGTTGTTATTTCTGCCATTTTCGTCTTTATACTGCCTCCTCACTCCTGTGTATTTGTTCGTGTTAGTGTTCATAATGATTCGCCTTATACAGCACCGGTCCTCTGTTCCTGAATCCTCCCCTTTGCCGACTGAGCCTACAGTCTGGTGGCCTTGGTCGTGCGTACCCCCGCACCCCACAGCATGGTCTCCATGGCCACCAACCGGCACTGACTATAGGAGGGGGATTTGGTGTATCCCCTCCTCTTTTTCGTTGTGCGGAACAAGCCTCCACTCCTGGTTAGGGAGATCGGTTTCGATCGGTACCCTCCAGGGTGGCCTCGGATGCAGCAATAACGGGATCTCCTCCAAGCGGCGATTATACCGGAAGCGCGAGAAGTAAGCAGTGTACGTGGTGTCAGTGTGTTGTGCAGCAGACCAGTCTCATTGGACTCCCAGGAGTGAGTCGCTGGATGAACCGGATGCAGGCACTGGCAAGCCATCAGCCCCCCGGGGTTATTCCGTGTCGTCACTTGAGCGGAGCAGATTCGAAGCAAACAGACCGCCGCCTCTCTCCCGTTCGGTTGCAACTCTCGGTATGTATAGCCGAATCTTACCTATCCGCTCCAATTACTCTCGGGAATCGCGGTGATACAGAGTGACTGCGAACAACAACTCTGCCACCGACATGTTCATTCGAGGTATCCGCCGGGCAAGCCGGATACAGGCACGGAAGGGATATTGGCTCCCCGGGGTCAATCCGTGTCGTCGTTTGAGAAGCACAGAGCTAGAGGGAACGAGCTGCTGCGTCTTGGCCGGTTGATAGTAACTCTAGATGTCTGTGAATATGTCTCATCTCACCCATTCACTCGAATCACCCAGGACATACCCTAGAAGGGGCAACTGCTGGGTAGTGTGTTAAATTGTGAGTGTAGGCTCGTTGTATGCGATTCCTCATCCTTTACATTCGGCAATACACCAACATTCTGATCCCCCACGATACGCAACCTGTGGACGCATCCGGTAGCATGGGGGATAGTCAACCTTGAGGATAATGACACGGGAATACATGAGATTTTTCTTTCGGGTGATCAAAACGGGGAAACTGCTCGCAGACGTTGTGACGGGTTGCACCTGTGGGTTCGCACGGAGTACGGCGACGCCTCAACCTCCCCGCTGATCGGGGTAACATTCACCATGTCATAACCAACCCACCCTGGAACCGCCTGCGCATTACTTCGGGGTGGGAGAAGCGTCACGCGCTACAGAAGCCTGTCTCTCTGCATCTTCGGCTCTTCTTTCTTCTCCCTGGGTCGTCCGATGTTGATCCCTCTTAAGGTCGTTAGTGTTTGCTATGCAGCGCCTTTTGTCCGGCGCAGCAGAGCCCGTTCGCGCGCTTCTTTTCGATCGCCAACTTACCACCTTGGTAAAGTCGGCGATCTTAGCCGACGTCTCTTTACTGCGAAGCATGGTTGGCGCGAGATTCTCAGGTGTTAGCTAAACTCGGAGCCAATCCACAAGCTCCGCTCTCTCTATCCTTGTCTCGGCGGGGGCTCCCTGACTGAGGAAGGCTGTTGGAGAGCTACGAGGGAGTAGTAGTTTTCTAAAGGCAGGGTTCCTTGATATTAATTCATTTTGAGATAAAATTGAGCAACTTCGCCAGCTCGTCACTCAAGATCCCTCCTTACATCTTTTTTGGAGTAGCTGAGTCGTGGCTCGATGAGTTTGTGGATGACGGTCTCGTTCAGGTTCCAGGATTTTTACTGCTCAGGCAGGATTGTAACAAGAATGGTGGCGGGGTTTCCCTGTATGTACGCAATGATTTCAAAGTGAAGAAACTAGCTTCATCTGATACGTCTGGCCCAGGGAAACCTGATGTACCTGAGTTTCTTTTCTGTAGCGTACAGCAGGGTAGCACCCCCCCCCCTCCCCCCAAAATCAGCAGCGGTTTTGTACAGACCTGCTGAAATCGCCATGCAGAAAAATGATGGGCTATTCAGCTCATTCCGTCGGCTGTGTGGTGATTTCAGTCATAAAGTCATAATGCGGGACTCACCAACATAACTCCAATGTATCTCACACATGGATTGATCACGTTTATACAGACGAAAACGACACCATCACTGACTTCCAGAACAGGTGGCTGCCCAGTTTCGGCAAGCATGCGGTAATCGACGTCACCATCAACGTCTTCATCTCTGCTTCGTCGAAAGATTCCTTCACTTATAGGGATTTCCGGAACATCACTCCGGAGCAGTTGAATAATCGCTTGCTGAGCTGCAACTGGTCAGCCCATGAGAATGCTGGAACCGGCTTGGAAGACGCTGTTCAATGTTTGAATGGAAACTTAAAAAATAGTTTTGGATGAATCAGCGCCTGAAAAAACGGTTGGATCCCGTAAAGGCGATGCTCTTTGGATTGGTCACGAGTTGAAAGCGCTGATTAATGAGCGAGATGCGACACTTAGGCGCTGGGAGCGAAATCACTGCAACCAGCGCAAGTGTTCTGAGCTTCAAAATGAGTACTCTCGACTCAGCGAAGAGGTCGACGTGCGCCTAGAACGAAAACGTAATTTGTTCCTTCAAAGTAATCTTCCAGACGCTCTGGACCGAAATAGAAACATCTGGAAGGAAATGCGCAACCTCGGCCTCTTACCAAAGAGCGAAGAGGAGAAACTTCATGGTTCCACACCGGATGAGTTGAACGCTCACTCCGCGGGGGTCTCCGTCTCGCCTCACAAGAATATTGAAGGAGCAATGGGCGTAATAAATTCGGCCAAAGAGGAGGGCTTCAAGTTCAAGCCCACGAATTTCAATGGAATCGTCCTTGCCATTCAACATTTTTCCTCACAGGCACGCGGGGCGGACGGAGTCCCTCAAAGCGTGTTCGTGAAAGCTCTTCCGGCCATCGGTGATGTTATTGTACATATTTCGAACTCCTCTTTCGCTCACGGCATCTTCCCTGAGGCTTGGAAGCAAGCACAGCTGATTGCATTGAAATAGATTGCAGCTCCATCAACGGTCTCGAACTTCGGTCCTATTGCGCTGCTGTGCTTCCTCTCCAAGGTTCTGGAGAAGATTGCCTATGACCGACTCACGGAGCATTTCGGAAATACAATATCACTTGATCGCTTCCAAACTGGTTCCAAGCAACACCAAAGTACCCAGACAGCTCTTCTGAAGTTGACTCATGACATCAGTGTAGGAATTGACAGGAAAAAGATCACCCTGTTACTACTGTTCGACTTCAGCAAGGCGTTGGACACAATTTCACCTTCCAAGCTGCTAAGTAAGCTACAAGACCTTGGATTCTCGAGATAGGCTCTCCTGTGGATAGAATCATATTCACAAGGTCGCACTCAGGAAGTCTTTTCCAAAAATGGTAATTCTGATTGGCTCAAAACCAATCTGGGTGTTCCACAGGGTTCCGTTCTCGGGCCATTACTTCTCAGCTTGTACGTCAACGACTTGCCTAGACTGCTGGACGGGAAGTCGGTAAACCATCTTTTTCACGCGGACGACCTCCAAATCTATCTCCAAGTTGAGAAGAAGAACATCAGGGAGGGAATTGCTAGGCTAGGAGAAATAGGGCGAATTGTTGCTAGGTGGGCTGAGAGCTCCGGCCTGCGTCTCAACGCTGGTACGACCGTAGCAATCTTTTTCAGCTCTGGAAGGAACGTGAGAGACCTGCAAAAAATGGGCTTGCCAGGAGTTGAGACACAAGATGGGGTATCCGACCCATTCAGTGACACGGTCGTGAGTCTCGGTGTGACATTAAACAGTGAACTGACATGGAAATCGCACATTGACCAAATCACGAAGGAATCAAACATGGCCCTTTATAGTTTGCGGTTCATCAGGGCCTTCAACACTGAGACTCTTAGAAAATAACTAGTCGAGACCTTAGTCTAACCACATCTGGACTATTGCGTGGTTGTGTACCTTGATGCCACTGAGCAATGCGTGTGTGAGATACATATTTGGGGTGATGAGAGACGAGCACATTGCTCCGTACAGAGAGCTCTTGGGTTGGTTGCGTACCGATTCGCGGAGAGTGTACTTTGCAGCCCTCTTGATGTACAAGATCGTCATATTGAAGAGCTTGGCTACCTGGCTGCAATGTTCCCCAGGTACCAATCTGAGCGCCCCCAGCGGGGTGATGTTAAAGGTCAGGAACTCAAAGTCCCGAAAATGAGAGTTGACTATGGAATGAACTCTTTCCAGTGTCAAGGCTCTCGGTTTTGGAACTTTCTCCCTCTTGGCATCCGGCAAGCAACGACCATACCGTGTTTCAAAGTTGCTGACCAACTGATCGTGACTGATCAATCAATTATCCTACCACCCCCCTCTCTCTCTCCTCACCCTCAAATACTCGCTCAATTTGCGTGATTGAACATGCTATAGATTGATGGGGGATGGTCCAACCTTCCAATTAATCGATTCGGAGAATTGGACCATCCTTCGTCAACTGCAGGGGTGCAAAACTGTTCTTCGGACAATTTGGTGTGCATTTTAGAGATACCTGAAGCATTCTTCTGACAGGAGATTGCTGAAGAAGTAAAAAAATCTGATGGCGAGTTCCGGCTGGAGTTGAGATTTTCGTTTGGAAATAGCAAGAATCTGCTGATGCTCGGCCGGAAATGACCCAATCTTCCCATTCCCTAGCACTTGCAGCCCCTCCCCTCCCTCTCCCCGCTCCTTCCTAGAAACCCACATAGATACGTGTAACTGGGATATGATAGATTGATTATTCAACGACCGCA
>JAPYYZ010003898.1:0-11135 GCA_030522705.1 Eretmocerus eremicus
TCAGAATCTGTTCCTGCCGCAGACTAGTGGAACCTGTGATTGTGCAATAAGAATATATACAAGAAATCAGACACCGGCTGTGTATATACTCCCAGAAATAGGATGTTAGTCCATATAGTGTTAACACAAGTAAGAGATTTGTGAGAGATTGCCGCAGTGTGTTTTCTTGAAAATTGCCGGCTTTGACTTACAGTTTCCAAGATTATGCTGGATTCTGCTGTTACAATGTCGTTGACAGATCATTATGTGATATATTAGGGGACAATTTGTCTATTATCATGCCGGTTCATGGAGCATGCAGGTCATTTTGGAGGTCGAGTTGGAATATTGATCTACGTCAAAGTAAGTTTCTAGTGGCAATGTTTTGAATTCGAGATGATCGCTGGACAGAGGTATTGGAGGCAATATCCTCTAGCTCTAGATTGTTCCAATTTCATGTAGTCCAAATGTGACGAAAAGTTAGCAGCACCAATTGGGAGTTTGGTCGAGTGAGATCAACTGATGATACAATAGAACCCTATCATGTGTGAAATTAGCAGAAAATCATGAAAAATGGGATACTTGATTATTCTCTCACTCTGTCCAGAGTGGGCATTTGACAGCAATACTTGGAATTCTTCATATTCTAGGTAGTACAAGCCTGTAGAAAAATTTTGGTCAGATTTGGTGACCCGAAGGGTGTGGTTCTCCCTTGTGAGTTAACAAAAATTCTTCGCACAGTTGATATTTACAACTTTAGAAGTAAAGCATGCGCTTCAACATGATTGCAATGTACCTATCAAATTGTTCACGGACGCTCCTGAGGGAACTCTTTTTTTTCTCCAGCTTGAGATTCTACTTCGTCAAGATAGACCATACATTTTCGCAAGCAGGAGGCCAAGGTCAATCGACGATGGTGAACAAATTGGAAAAATAATCCACAGCTTCAACGGCAATTTCGAAATTATAAACCAAGACAGAGAAAACTACGTGGCAGCAAACGAATCAATGTGCGGATATCCCTGCAAATAACGACAGATTTGCTCTTCCTCCACCACTTCAATGATTTCCCTATCAAAAAATCATATAATTTGTGAAGAAACCCTCAAATCTCCTTTCAAGTTACCTTCATATGAACTATATATGACGGAGCATCTCTTAACTCTGGTCGCCAAGGATTGTCGGGATCTTGAGTTTTGATGCCACTCAATTTCAACACAAACACAATAATGAGGAACCCTATAGCATCTTCAGGATCTGAGAATGAATCAGGAGATTTGAGAAGAAACAATTCAGTGTGCTGATGCTCGGCAGAATGAATGGGATTTACATATCATACCTTGACTCACCTTTGAATAGCTTCTCATCATACTCTAGCATCAGTGCTCTCAAATCATCGTAAGAATGAGTCAAGTCTGAAATTTTTGAAAATCCTGCGTTTCGGTGACCCCTGTCGCGTAGTCTTTGCATTTTCTCCCCTCCTCCGTCACAGTTTCTTGATTTACGCTCGCTTTAGCTAGGGTGACGGATTTTTCAGAGTCATTGATTCAGCTATGCAGCAACTGGCGTGAACGAGGTACATTTGGCGATATTTCGCTACCATCAAATGATATTTGGAAATCACAATTCACCCGAAAAGAATAAACGAGACTCGTGAAGATGAGCGGATTACTCTAATATCCCAATATTCTCGATGATGATCGTGTCCAGTTCCATAATTAATGAGATCTTACCAAATTGTAAGCTAACTCAGTTGTCAGAATTTGGTAGTATTGAATAAGTTCCAGCCCTGATTTGACTACAGAAGTGTCACTGAATCGAGATGGATGTGATAGTTGCCAAATTCTGATAATTTCAGTCATCATTTCATTACTGAGCTCCTCAGGAACTCTGCGGAGAACACTCAAATCAATGTTATCATCCAAAGGAACTGGAACTAATGGAAGTTCGAATTAAGATGACTGAATCTCCAAACCAAATAATGTTGAGATAGTTTTGGTGTTCTACTAAGGCACGGAAGCTCTCAAGATTTCCCTGGGAGAGAATTGAAATACATGTGTCCTTACCCAAAGCTTGGCGAGGATCCTTAGGCTTGAGTTTGTGATAGATATTTGGGAAATACTGTTTCGAATTAGCAGGAACAACGTAACTCCTGATCGTCGTTCACGCTTCTTGCATGAATCCGCTCGCATTTACCCTGGTAACTGAGCTAGATTTGGAGTCGGGCACGGACTTTCCTCATAATAAATACTCATCAAGCCTTCTCCCGATGAGAGATCGATTGAGTCTTGAGCAAACCCTTTTAGATTTGCTGGAGGACATCTACAGAAAAACCACGAAACTTGAGAAATCCACGATGATTTCTTCTCACCAAGAGATAAGAGAGAATCTGCTTACGTGGGAGAAGGCAACAGAGAATTTGTTCTTGATAGACGATCACGTACTTCTCAGCAATTTTGTTTCTGAAACGCGTAATAGGCTTTCCTGTAGCGGACACATACAAACACATAGTCGAGGCGGAGTTGCCGCCATCGTATGGAAAAATATTCGAATGCAATTTTTTCGCGGGATCCTCTTTGGAAGACTCTCCTGATCACGGGAATCCATGTTGCCGGGCGCAAATCGTGTGACAATTCGTTCAAATCGAATTCGTTCAAATAATGTGAGAGATTGAACAATATCGAGTCCAAACTATTTTCCTTAGGGAGCTTGATTTATTTCAAGCAAAAAAGGTGTCCTGCCATTTTTCGATAAAGCGCATTGTTCTCGAATTATAAAACCTTTGAAACATGAGAGCCGCCGAGAGCCCCCGTGCATGAGCTCTCGCCTGCGAGCACCGAAGAAGCAGAGCGCGCGGGTGCGCCAGAGCCGACGAGAGCAGCGAGCTCAGCGGAGAAATGGACTGGTACGTTCACTTCGACTCGAGCAACTTAATCTTCAGGAATGTTCTTTGTAAATTCATTTTCAACCCATCCTTGAGCGATTTATGAATCCTCGTATGGTTTCTACCCCCTCCTTGCCATTTTGGGCTTCTTCCGAATAATTTTTGAATCTGAGAATGGACTTGAACGTTCACCTCGACTCATCAACACTAATCTGCAAGAATATTTCTTTTGAATCAACTTTTGACCGATCCTCGGGCAATTTACTTGATTCCCGCACAATTTCTACCCCCTTCCCTGCCGTTTTTAGGCTATTCCGGATAATTTTAGAATCTGGAAATAGACTGGTATACTCATTTCGCCTCAATCAACATCAATCCATTGAGATATTTTTCGTGAACTAGCTTTCGGCTGATCCGAGATTGAAATATACTTCATCCTCGTGCTGTTTCTACCCCCTCCTCTGCTATTTTTGGGAAGTGCTGGATCATTAAAAAATCTGAAAATTCACTGGTATGCTCTTCTTGATTCATCAAACATCAATCCGCTGGAATATTCCTTGTGAATCAACTTTTCGCTGATCCGCGGGCGATATACTGGATCTCCGTACGATTGATACCTCCTTCCCTGCCATTTTGAGGATGTTTCCGATAATTTCGGAATCTGGGAACGGACTGGTATACAAACCATGCGCCAATTGACACTAATCCGCAGGAATAATCTTTGTGAAAACACACTGACTGATCCGCGGGTGATATACTGGATCCTCCTGCGATTCCTACTCCCTCCCCTGCCATTTTGAGGATGTACCGGATAACTCCAAAGTCTGAGAATGGACTGGTATACTAACCATGCCTCAATCAACACTAATCCGCGGAAATATTTTTTGTGAATCCACTTTTGATCAATCCGCAGGCTATTTACTGGATCCAAGCTTGATCTCTTCGATTTACTGGATCCAAGCTTGATTTCTAACCCCTCCCATGCCTTTTTGGAGATGTTCCGGGTAATTGTGGATTCTGAATATGCAGTGGCTCATCATCTCAACTCAATCAACATCAATTAGCTGAAATATTTCTAGTAAATTATCTTTCAACTATTCCGCGGGCGATATACTAGTTTCTCGCACGATTTCTATCCCTTCTCCGGCGATTTTGGGGATGTTCCGGGTTTAATTAGAATCCATGAATGCGCTGTGTTGTGTTCATCTCGACTGAATCAACATCCATCCGCTGAGATATTCTCTGTGAGTTCACTTTTGACCGATCTTCGGGCGACTTACTGGATCCCCGTACGATCTCCACTCCCTCCCCTGCCATTTTGGGCATGTTCCGGATAATTTGAAAATCAGACGATACACTTGTATACTAACCTTGCCTCGATCAACACTCATCTGCAGGAATATTTTTTCAAATCACTTTTTGACCGATCTGCGGGTGATTGACTGGATCCCTGTACGATTTCTACCCCCTTCTCTGCCATTCCTGGAATGCTCCAGATAATTCCGAAATCTGAAAATAGACTGGTATCCTAACCTTGCTTCATACAACACGAATCCGCAAGAATATTTCTGGTCAATTCACTTCTGACCGATTCGCGGGCCATGTACTGAATCCTCGTACGAAATCTCACCCCTCACATTTCTGAGATGTTCCGAGTAATTCTGGAACCTGGGAATGCACTGATATTTTCATCTCGACTCAATCAACATCAATTCGCTGGCATATTTTTCCAAATTGACTTCTGACGAATTCGCGAGCGATATACTGGATCGCCTCACGAGTTTCACCCCCTCCCCTGACATTTCGGAGATGTCCCGGGTAATTCTGGAATCTGAGAATGCACTGATATGTTCATCTCGACTCAATGAATATCAATCCGCTGGGATATTCTTTCTAAATTAACTTTTGACGTATCCGCGAGCGATATACCGGATCTCCGTACGATTCTTACCCTTTCCCCTGCCCTTTTGAGGATGTTCCGGATGACTCCAAAATCTTAGAATGCACTGGTATACTAAACATGCCTTAATCAACACTAATTCACGGGAATATTCTCTGTGAATCTACTTTTGACCGATCCGCAGGCGATCTACTTGATCCCCGTACGCTTTCTTACCCCTCTCACGCCTTTTTGAGGATGTTCCGGATAGTTCCGAAAATGTCCTATTTTCCGGAAGAAAATTGAGAGGAAACTATCTTTTCATCACGCGTGCTCGGAATGTGCCCAACACCGCCACGGCGTAGGCATGCGAAAAGTTGGGTGTTGCGAATCATTACCGACTGAGGTGACGTTATTAACAATAACGCCTCGCCAGCCCTTGGCAACGTTGCGCAATGAAGAATATCGTAACGTTGCTATGAGGGATTCCTCGCCCCTTGTGATAAGAAGTAGAGTGTGCAACGTACGAGGTTAGGTTGCCGATTCGGCACTCGGGCTTTGTTCGGCCCTCTCGCTGCGCTCAATTGCCAACTTTTCCTCACTCATTACACAATGTACTATTCATCAATTGGCTACATACATTTTTTGACCCCCTTAACAAAAGGTATGGCAAATTAGAGCAAATTCAACGGAATAAAGTGCAGTTTGAGAAAAAATTCTCAAAATTCTCTTTCAACTTGCACAAATTGTTTCAAAGTCGAGAAACTTGAGAGTGACTCTCAGTAGTCAAGCGCCGGGTGACGTCATATGGATACAATCATCGGCTGCGACTACGGTATACAGATAGTCTAGCATGATTTTTTGTGACTGGCAACTTGAATGTTCCTTCAAAATGTATTTCATTTCGTAGTAGAGATGAATCTGCGCAGTGAATGATTTTTTCCGAATTTTTTGGTTCACGCCAATGGGTGGAATTAATTGGTAAAGTTACTGTTACTAGAGCTAAGTAACGTCACCAATCAATTCGGAACCAAAAAATTCGGAAAAGATCATTCACTATACTGATTCATCTGTACTATAAGAAAAAAAAAACTTTTTGAAAGAAAATTCAAGTTGCAAGTCACAAAAAATCATGCCAGACTATCTGTTCACTGTAGTCGCAGCCGATTATTGTATCCATATGACGTCACGCGGGGCTCGACCACTGCATGTCTTTCTCAAGTTACGCGACTTTGAAACAATTTGCACAAGTTGAAAAAGAATTTTGAGAATTTTCTCTCGAGTTGCACCTTATTCTGCTGAATTTGCTCTGATTTGCCATACCATTTGTTCAGGGGATCAAAAAAATGCAGATAGCCGATTATGGATAGTCCAATCAGCCAATTCAGACTGGGTCACGTGAATGCTCAATCGGTGGAACCTCATTCCTTAGATATTGTGACAGTTGTCCAGAAGTACTCTCCAACTGAACTAGCTCTAAGCGAATTATGGCTCAAGCCAAATATTGCATCGTCGCGTCTTCGAATAGATGTGACCTGGTAAATGAAATTACCAGCCCAAACTATTTATTATTTCGGACCCCGGTCGTCAGATCGCAAGTCTCGCCCGCGAACGGCGATACGCCTCGTTATTCTCAGCACAGCTTCCTCGTTCACGGCCGACCTACCTTGGATACCTGAGAAGCGAAAAGGAAGGAGGAGGGGCGATTGCGCAAAATGACACTCACGGAGATTCATAACTTTAACAAACCGGCCTATATTCTGAAACGTTTTCGTCTACGCGGCGGTACATCTGATTCTACATATGGGAAAAATCACGCGACAATATCTTTCGAAAAGGTACAGCGAATCTCACTCGCGATAATATTCACACATCCACACTCGGCCACGCGCACTATCCGGCCACACTCCGGCCAGCTCGACCAACGACCAGGAGACTCTGCTTTGAAATCTCAACGGTCAAAATGGCCGCCGAACGACGCTTACGGCCCGCGCGGCACGACACGAGGCCAAAATGGCCAACCGACCGGCTCAGCTCACGCTGAGCAACAAGTACTCGCCGCACTAGTGAGTCACAGGGAACCGACGCTGTCCCTGGACTCCTCGACCAATTCCGACCCGACACTCACGGCCACGACCCGATCCTGATAGGCGTGCGTCTCCTCGGAGACGTTTCGGCCCGCGATACTGACTCCGCGCAATTTCCACCGGCTTCCTCGGCCGTCACGCGCACTGGTTTCCACGGCCTTCCTCGCGACGCGGCAGAGACTCCGGAGCTCACCTGTGCCTCGGCCAAGTTGGGGCAACGCGCCCGCACAGCAGCCCCAGGAGTCCGTTCGGCCAGGGCTCGACGACGCCCGAACGCGACGCGCGAAGCTCTTTGAAGGGGATCCGCGACGAGAGAGAAATTCAATAATAGCAGGCCCACTCACCGTTAGACATCTTCTTCGTAGGGAATCTTTGAATAATAATGGCTCTCTCGGCCTAGACAGTTTCCTCTCTGTCTCATATGTCCTCGGCACAGACTCCTGGGGCTGTGCGTGGCGCGTTGTTCCAAACTTGAGCACGAGTAGCAGCGGTGGCGTGAAGGCACGTGTGCACTACTCTGGCTCCAAACTACAAGTGACAAAATTCCCGGCCTCCGTCTTCCGCCCGCTTAGCTCTCCCCTCTCGGCCAGCTGCTCCCGATTGGCCGTCCGTATTCCGGAAGTCTAGTTCTGAATCTAGAGACCCTGATACGCGCCAAGTGCGAATGCGCGCGAGGCGCGAGCGAACCACACGGCCAGAAATCGAGAAAGTTGCAGCGAACAGTCTACTGGTCGCACATACGGCCCTGATGCTGGTTCGCCCTCTACACGGCCGTTGCCTCCACCAGAACATGCTCTCTCGCATATACCACGGCCCACTGTGCACGGAGGCATCGCGCAGTCCTTGTACACTCGGCGTGCATGCGCATATTTTGTCCAGAGCTAATACACGGCCAAGTATACCTATCTCTACTTTTGCACAGCCGTAGTATACTTAGATGTACTCCTACACGGCCGAAGTATACTCATATATGCACCAACACGGCCGTGGTATACCGATATATACCTATATCTGCTCTCTCACGGCCAGAGTATACCTATGTATACTCATGCGCGGCCGAAATATGCTTCAAGATGCCCTTACACGGCCGTGGTATAGCTATCTATATCCTGCTATACGGCCGCAACATACTTGGGAATGCATTAGCACGGCCGTAGTATGACTATATGTACTCATCCGCGGCCGACTTATACCCACCAGTGCACTCACACGGCCGTAGTATAACTATATGTTCTCATCCGCGGCCGACTTATACCCACCAGTGCACTCACACGGCCGTAGTATACTTATATATACTCTTACACGGCCGAATCATATCCGTAAGTGCACTCACACATACGTATACGTCCGCATTCGTCGGCTGCTCCAAATCTGGCCCAGCGCCCGCTGTCCAGGTGTCGGGCCAGATCTCCGGCTCACCAGGTGGCCGTGATCTGGCCCGCCTGTGGATTGCCGGACTGGCCGTGGCATAGCGCGGCCTCGGGCATGCACGGCCGTCAGCTGTCCGCTGAGCCACGTGCTGCGCGAGCTCGCCGCCGTAGGCGTTGTCTCCACGGCAACCCGCGTGCCGGTGAGCCGGGTTCGAGCTCGGCACCCGCGAGCGCCCACGAGTAGTCCTCCGCGACCGGGTGCGCGTGTGTGTGTGTTCGCGAAGCTGGTCATTTCGGTGTGGCAGCGAGGGCTCGCGCCGCCTAACCTAGGCGACCCGCAACCTGCCGTCCCCGGGGCTGCCGCGGATGGGCTATGGCGAGCAGCCCTGAGGGGGTGCCCCCGATCCAGCAACCCGTGCCGTCATCGTCGGCTGCTCCTCGGCCCTGTGGCCGAGATCGTGATCGCCCGGCTAACCCGAGCTGGTGCGCCCGCGCGTGTATGTGTGTGCGGTGTATGTCCGGTGGCCGACGGCTCCCCGCCGCTGCTGCTGCGGTATGCGCCCGGGCGCCTCGGCCTCCCTCGTGGCCCGGAGTGCGTGATCACCCGAGTTCGTGCATCGGCTCTCCCCCTGTACCTGCGATCCACGGGTGCAGCACCGAGCCTGCGGGCAAGGGCTGTTACCGTGGGTTGTGGAGATGTGGGGGTGGAGCATCCCGGGATACCTCATCCGCCGCATTTTTGCGCCTACCCGGGGTGAGCGCGTGGCCGCATCCTCGCGGAGGTACGCCCGGTGGCCCCGGCGTAGGCGCTCGGCCGCTGTCCTCGGCCTCCCGGCCGCTACATCTCCGCCGCCGGATCAGCACCTCGAGGAAAAGTAAAAATCGTTAATCACTGCTCTCGAGGCGTGCTGGTCCGGGCGGCGGCGAGAGATTCCGTGGCTGCGACGGATTTCACCGTTGCATAGATGACTACACTTTTCTACGACATGAACGTCTGGGTAAACGTGGAGGAGGTGTCGCTCTTCACGTTTATAAATCAGTTCGCGCCAAGATCCTCGATCAATCCGTTAGGTTAGACAAGTACGCTAAGAGGCTGGATCATGCTGGTGCTAACAGGAATTTGTATCGTTAAATTAGTTGTCTGTGTTGTCTACTCCCCCCCTAATTGTGGTTTTGGGTCTGATGTTGAGGATTCTCTGCTGAGCTGCAACGCAGCCTTTGACCAATTGGTATTGATTGGCGACCTTGATATTGATAGGAATGACTCCGAAGCTCCCCGTAATGTTCTGTCGAGGTCACACGATATTTTTGACCTCAAACCATTACCGTTTCTGATCACGCATCATGTTGGAGCTGGCACCACTATTGACTCTATATGCGTTTCTGATACTTTCAAAGTTTCCTCATTTGAACAACATCACCATCTCGAAATCTCTGAGCAAAACGTCATTTTCACCGAGTTTTCCTTTAAAGTTCCTTAACTTCAGGAGAGATCGCACAGTGGGCAAAAAAACGGAAATTTCGGCAAAATTATGATTCACCTGGGTATTGCTCCAACCGGGACGTACGATACGTCAAATTGTAGCCAAGACGATGTAGAATCTGAATCCTTTTCCCTTCCAATGCCCCCTGCTCATACGAAATCCCGGGACGAGCTGGAACATGGATTTTTTGGGAGAACGGGTTAAAAACCACTCATAACTCAAAGGGGTCGCATTTTTTGTTATATACATGCATCGTCAAACTTGCAGCATTTTCCACGGGAAATACTTCACTGAATTTACATTCGACCTTGAAATCGAGTTTCAAGGTCATTTGGAGGTCATTCCCATTTTTTGCCCAAAAAAAGTACATTTTTGACCACGGCATTCAAAAGAATGAGTAATTTCACGTTGAAATATATCTCTTTGGAATTTTCGAAACATATTCGTAGAGGTCACCCAGACGTCAAATACGATTTCTGGCCATATGGCTGCACGAACTCGCCTATAACTCGAAGGGGTTGCATTTTTGTTATATACATGCTTCGGCAAACTTGCAGCATTTTCTATGGGAAATACTTCACTGAATTTACATTCGACCTTGAAATAGATTTTCAAGGTCATTTGGAGGTCATTTCCATTTATTGCCCGAGAAAATATCTTTGACCACGGCATTCGAAAGAACAAAAAATTTGACGTTGAAATATATCTCTCTTAAATTTTCGGAACATACTCGTAGAGGTCACCCAGAGGTCAAATATGATTGCTGGTCATATGGCTGCAGGAACTCGCCTATAACTCGGAGGGGTTGCATTATGTTATATACATGCATCGGCAAACTTGCAGTATTTCTCATGGGAAATACGTCACTGAATTTACTTTTGACCTTGAAACCGATTTTCAAGGTCATTTGCAGGTCATTTCCATTCTTTGCCCAAAAAGTACATTTTCGACCACGGAATTGTAAGTAATGCGGTAACCCTACAGATCGATAGATTCAGGAAACTTAGAAGTTCGTGGAAAAAATTTGTGCGAATTATGCTCGAATCGTACGTATTAAGATGAGGTCCAATCAATGGAGATCAATGATTTGTTGATAAATTGAATCAAAAACATTGCAGCAGGATGGGTATAAGTCCAGGAACATGTGATTCCCGTTACTCGGCAAGCTTTGACACTCGCTCTTCATCAGCCGATCGCATAGTTTCCGTACTCCTCTTGAGTTCATGCATCAACGGGGTAATGGCGAAGAGCTGTGTCGATGGAGCCCTCTCCCGTTTGGAAAAAAATTCTTAGAATCCCATGATTCCTCGTGAGAGCGGGTTCTAGGGAAATTTCAAGTTAGAATTCATCGCAAAACTAGTCCTCAAGATTGTTCCGAGCAACGATGCAAGATATCAGATTAAGTGTGATTGTGAATGTCTCGATCGGAAGAAGTGATACATCGAGTATATG
>JAPYYZ010003899.1:0-11135 GCA_030522705.1 Eretmocerus eremicus
AATTGCATGAAACGGAATCGGATTGAAATATCTTCCTTGTCACCACGTTGTCGTGGAAACAAAGCAATACTTAAAAATCTGCAGCCGCAGCAGCAAATCATTCCGTGGGCTACTGAAGGAAATAATTTACTCGCTCATCTTGATTAACTCGCAGTGGTGACATCCCAAATCAGGACATTTTGGTCACACGAGGCTTGTCAAAGCCCAAGCGAGAATTGCCTTTTCGTTCTGAGACCAATTGAAAGAGCATTGTTATCTCTTGATAACCGATACTAAAGCGCCCGCTGTGTAATATTTAGCTATTACCGAAAGTTGTGTGCCATTACATTGATCCCATGTGACCAATATAGGTTAAATCATATTGAGCCCGCATCAGTTCCCGCGATCTACGATTCTTGAAGAGAAAATCAATTGAACTCTCTATATCAAGTTCAATCACAACTCAGAAGTCATTTTATGCTAAGTTAGTTTAAATATATTTTCTCGCAGGCTGGGCGATATAAATTTCTATTGATGATGAGGTGAGCTCATTGACATCTTACATACAATTCATCTGGTTCGGAGACTGTGTTTATTGTGACCATGCTGACAGATCAGAGTTTACTAAAGAATCGCAGTCATTTGCATGTCAAAGCGGAACGCTACGTGCATTTTTCTGCTCTATGCTTGACACGTCCAGGTCAATCATCTTATGATAGCCTGTGTAAGCAAACAACAACTTTCGCTCACAAATTTTTCATGGATCACTTTGCATGGGCAACCAAGTAATTGCGCCGGTAATTTTTAAAGAATAATACTAAAGTCTTCAATTGTGGTAGAGTAAATCATGTCGCATCTCAATGATGTGAACGCCTATAATACCTCCTTCTGACCTCCATGACTGATTCGCTTCACCAAAGAAGATTGCTTAAGAACCAGGATGATTTCGCAATATATCAGATTGAATTGTGTTGAAAGACCTGATTCTGTAATTTTCGCTTTTCACTCAAGGGGAGTATTCGATCTCCAAAATTGCCAGTTACAGCCATATATTATACCCGCGCTCACCGCCATCTCCAGCGAACAAAACTCTCGTCGAGCGATCAATTAGCACACGTTTGACCCAAAAGAAAAGAAGAGTGTCACGTACGGTCAGGCGCAGCTGTTTATTAAACATAATAGAGCTCGCGCCGGAGTCGGGATATTTATAAAACGAGAATTGATTTCCTGCATCCATCCGTTTGTTCGTTCGGGTGGTGGACTCGGCGGCGAAAACAGACCGACATCGAGCAGTGGTCGCTCCCGCGTATCGCTCGTATATATCGACTCGCCCGCTTGACATTCGTTTCCACCTTGCCTCTATATCTGTTTCGCTTCGTTGCGCTTTTGCCGCCGCGAGAGGTAAACACTATGACTGATGTCATATTAATGAGGCGTGGAAGCTCGAACCCTTTCGCCCCTTCATTGGCGCGTGCTTGATGAGAAATTCGAGTCACTGTCCATCTCGCCATGCCCCATGCGGAAGAATGCAGGGTGTACAAGATACGAGGTCACGCGCTAGCTTCGATTGATTTTCGGAACTTTCCAAAAGTCATTATTGTTGATTCTCTTCAACCAAAGATAGTGCTCAAATATCGTCACTTCAGCGCCTTATGGGACTCACAATCAATAATACATGGAGCTCTAACACGTCATCGTTTGTTAGATGATTGTGATGAGACTAAAATCAAGTTTCACAATTTGCTCCGATGATATTATTCGATTCTCCATTTCAGTAGTCCTCTCCATTCAATACAGAGTCGAAACAATTTCATGAAATTGTGGCGGAGGTAACGAATTTAATGTCAAATTCATGTTCAAAATGATGAAGATAGATGGTTACGCGTGACTGACTTGTCCCGGTCTTCTCAACGACAGTCTGATGGCCCCACTAACTGCATTGACAATGATTGACGTAGCCAGATTCGAGCACCTTCAGCAATAAGCATTAGGATGCCTCTGAATTCTCCGGATAGCTTTCATCGAGGTCATGAAACAATTATCGGTTCTCAGTAAGATCAGCGACATAATATATTCTTCTGGCAGAGGTCGCAGATATGCTTTCTAAATAAATAATCGATTAACTTTGCAATCAGCTCCATATGGACGTCCGTGATAGCTAACTTGTTCGTACTTCGCTTCGTGTCCGATATTAGGGGCATTAATCAGTTCCAATCATTCGTTATATACTTCTAATATCAAGCACTTGATTAGGATTGACGATTGATTGCTGGTGTAATCCAACCTAGATAAAGATATTAATGATGTTACATTGCTCCAAAGTATTATGCAATCCATTCCGGCATAACTTGTGAATTCTAATCCTAGTTCATTTAGACAATGACACTCACTCAATGATTTCAATTTCGGTTTTAAGCGTATAGCCTATAATGTTAAGTATTGATACCAAATTCTTTAACTCAACTATGCTAGACCGAAAATCAAAGGTTAATTGTACCAATACATACAAATGATATGACTCATATCTCGGTTAATACCGTCACTGTTCATTGCCCTCTATTAACATTTAGGAATCATCCAATTGTCATTCCGAGAAGAGCCAGACGGCTCAGCATTAAAGTTTCAAATTCTAATTCATTTGACAGAGCATGTGGAGATGTGGACTTTGACCTCCATATATTCAATTGGTCAAAAAATCTGGCAATAGTAATGTACGATGCATTGAACTCATCGTGTAGTAAAGAAGCATTTCGTACGGTGCTCATAAAATCTGAACCTCTGTGCCTGGTTAGTCCAGACTTATTAAATACCTCAAAAGTATTATGAATTGAATCTATCCGGAGCGCTGCAATTTTTCTTGTGATTTTGAGAACTATTTGAAATTGAAATGTCATTTCCTTTCGCAATGAACGCCCTTATAAAAAAGACGACATCAACCAGGAGAGACTGCGGCTTTCGGGTTACGGATTTGACTGAGACTTTGGGAATAATCTTCTTTTGGGGCCAAAAGATAATATCTAAAGCTTCAGGATCTAACACTCAAGCGATTTTGCTTTACAGCCCATGACAATAACATTGCAAGTATATCTTTAGATAGCACTTTCTCATAATAATATGAGCCTACGCAGGCAGTTCCAATACTTTGGGTTATATCTCTGGAAGATGATTGGGCATTAGACTCTGTAGCTGTGAGTCATCATTCTTTGGTACTGACAGGAAACTACTCCCGCAATTCGAGCCAAATCCGTGATCCTGAGGCCGTGTGGTCTCTTCTAACAGGTAAGATCAGTTTTCGTCCATTTTCGAGCTTTCGCGCGTGATTATAGGCGTCACTTTGACGCCTCGATCATCTTAATTCAATTTAAAAAGCTACAGCACGCGCGTCCATCTGAACTCACATCTGTGCAGACTGCTGATAAAAGCTCCTTGAAGAGAAAAGTCAATTCACGACAGGCAATAGATCCATAGTCGAGTCGCGCTCTGCAAGGTACAGGAAGAGGATGTGTATGCGATACGAGGCGGATGCTCGTTCGATGTCTCAAAAGGCGCGCTTGGAAGGAGAGAGAAATCGGAGAGACAGCGATTACGTCGAATCCGCGTTATCAGGCCGTGCACCGCTGTAATCTCATCTAGGCACTCGTGGCGCTGCGCGGATGCTGCGGCGGCCCCTCTCGCCTCCTCTTTCTCTTCCCGGCGACGCTTTTTATCCTATTACGTCACATGAATAAACTAAGGACTTTGAAGGCCGCGCCGTAGCATACAGTCGAGGGAGGTTGGCAGCGCCGTCGATTCGCTCGTGGCTCTGCCGCTGCGGGGATATCGCCGCATTGGATGGGCCGCCGCAGAATTGAGATCGAAACTGGGTCTTGCGGATGATGGGATCAGTTCTCCTTGCCGCGACTGCTCGCGTGATTCCTGCCACTCTTCTCTAGCGAGATCCGTGCCCCTCGCCAGACTCGCTATAGGGTATACTTTGGGTATCTGGCGGTTCTCCCCTCGCCAGCGCGTACTTTTTTCACGAGATGGACCTCGTTGAAGAACGTGTAACGACGTGGGCGAGGTGGACTTCTGTCGTCGTCTTTGATCGAGGAAAGTGCTGAACTTTCCCCATGTTCCATTAGATTCCATGCTGCCTCGATTGGAGATTAGAACCTCTGACACTGTCGAGATGGAGCATCTGGATCGCCAGTATCTTCAGAATTAGTGCTGGTGTCTAGAGGAGCTGTATTAGTCGCAAAAATTTGAATCGATAACCTGAGTGGCCATTGGTTTGTCCATTGTCGATCGATGTCATTCTTCATGATGAAGTCGACTCTTGCAAACACTTTGACACTAATGGAATCGAGGAGACGACAACTTTCATCGCCATTCCTCAGATGGTTTTATCTTTGGATACGATAAGGGGTGCTGCTATATGTTCACTGTTGTATTCACTATGGTGTTCGCACACCGGCAGCGATGCGGAAATAAGTAAATTCTGATGTGAAGAATGAAAAACCAAATCCAAACTTTGAGAGGCAACACTACTGAGCTGTGTGCAAGTTGTTCGAATCGATCCATTCCAAGTCGCAACAAAAAAATGTTCCATGCAGTCTAGAGTGTTTTGAGTGTAATATTGGCTGCAACTAATCAGCGAGGATTAAAAAATCAATGTACTGTAGTCTGAATAGTTTTAAGTCGATTTATAGGGAGTAAGCTTAATGATTTGTAAGTTAAACCTTCAAAACAGATCCTGAAGTCATTTCTAGTGCAATTTTGATAGCTTTGATACATCACCCATGGTCTTTAATATTCTTGCACGCACTAGATCATGAATATATTGAGGTACGTCGTGTCGTTGCACAATTATATAATGTATATAAATCATTTATTCGATATTCTGTGATAACTTTTGAGGCATTTTTGGGTCGATTGAGGGGATTTTAACGAAAACCTACGTACCCAAACATTAGTTTCTTCAATATCATTTGTAGCATCAGTCTCTCAACACCGAATCTAAAACGTAGTATATTTTCATCTTGACAACAAACTTGATTAGATGCTTGTCGCAAGAATAAAAAACTATGTTTCGATGTATTTCTGCTATTTTTTTTTCTCAAATAATTCCTAATACTGATCCTCATCACTCTTGGAAGGTTCCTTGTCATGTATTAATCAATTGAATAGCATACGAAACACGAAGTAGATTCACCAAAGCATGTTTTTGAGATTGTATGATCTTCGTTCGCAGATCTCCTTGTTGTATCGAGTGTTGACCTCAATTTTGATTGTAATTCTTCAATCTTTATATATCTGAATATTATTGTTTTTCAGTCCTTCTCTGAGAACTTTGTGAGATGATATATTTCATCACCTGAGTAATAAGACTTGACTCTTTTACTAGCATTGAATAATTTACATCATTCTGCACTTACGTCCATCATATCTTGCAACACTATCACGATGTAAACAATTCATGTAATACACATAGTTGTTACTTTTTATGCTTCGTCCTCTCCGGCACATCAGCTTATGCAGGACATACGATTTCAACAGTAATTTTCCATTAGGAATCTTTAATCAATCAAAAATATTAGTAATGTTTGAATTATTTGAGCGTAACGAACAATTATTATGAGTCGCCTTCTTCGTAAAAATCTCAACACCCATGACGGGAAGAATTCGTGCATAGTAGACTGTGTTATTTCATATGCCTCTTCACTCTGATCACTTTTTGCTGAGATAATGAAGTTAAAATAGAATACCGCCATAGTTTATTACAGGACAGCTCGATGTTTCAGATGAAAGATAGTGAGACATGTAGTACTTTTCAAGAATTTCTCTGATGTTATAATGATAAACTGCAGTGGCTCAAGTGAGCAGTAGCGTCGCGGTCGGAAGGTCGTCGAGATTTCGACGGAAATAGTCTTTATTGATTGGGTGACCTGAGGAACGCCTGATTCTTCGCAGGTGCTTACAATCTCTATACTCCTCGGTCTACGATGGTCTGTTAAATGATGAAAAATTTATATGTAGTAAGGATTTCAGGCTTTTGCAATATTCATACTTTCTGAACAATATTTCACCATCTGATACTATTGACGATTAAAGACGTTTCATTGTTGAAGAGCTTAAAAACGTAAACTTTGAATTCTCATCTTGTTCATGATGTGGAACAATCGACTTGACAAATAGAATCTATAACTTTCGAGGAAACAATTGATTATGAGGCGCATTGATCTATATCGTCAAGGATCAGCAAAAAGTGACCAGTGGAGCTGATAACTGACTATAGGTGGAAAGTATCTGATCAGGGCTCCATCTTTCCATCTATACCGTGATTGAACAACGAAAGCTTCCCAGAATTTGAATTGCGAGTCTCAAGAAATTATTGACAAGTTCTGCCATTATTCCATTAAATTTCCGCTTGGAGATATGGTTCGAAACTTTTGTTCTGTGGCAGTTATTTGCTGTAGAATTTTCGTCCTGTCACAATTATTTACGGGGGAAAGTTCGGGCGGGGAAGTTTTAAATTGGGAGTTTCGTCTCTAAACCGTGTTGCTATGAGTTATACAATGAATCGATGATTTGATTTAGAAATACAAAAATTTCAGAGAGATGACGTATTCTTGCAAGACATTTTTAAGCTCTAAGTCCGAACTAAATTTTTTTGGTGAATTTTCAATTTGGTATGCAGATTAATAGCTCTTGTGCATCGATTTGGCTTATCCGAACATTGAAATGATTGAAAAAGTAAAATACGTGTAGGAAATGATTGATGTTTGCCGAAGAAGATGATTATCTTGCTGAAAAATTTTAATAAGTTGATATTGATCATTCATTTCTAAATGTTTGCTCGGCGACGCGATGGGTCTAGCTAGATTTGATGAAAAGATTCGAAAATAGAGAGAAATGAGAGAACAACGCTGGATATGAAAAATCGATTACAGAGACGAGGGTAATTATTGAGGATCATACTGTATTCAGGTCAAACGACAATCTACAAATAGTAGCATTAATTCTACCCTGATGAGATTCAACGACAACATTGCTTCAACCTCAATGAGATTTTTATTGCCCTGGACCTTGAGGCGGAAAGACAAATATTCTGATGATTGGAGCAAACGATGCACGATCAGAGAGATGATCCCAAACACCTTTGATTCATTACATTTATTACTCATTTATTCTAAATAGATAAGTACGCTATTTTCGATTTCAAAAGGATTGAACTGACGTCGAATTATCTATGACGACTACCACTTGTAGTCTCGAGACATGATCTTTCCGATGATATAATTGTAAAGAAGTGTAAAGTATTTGATACGATGATGGTAGGAAGTGAAATACAATAATAATTTGTGAGTCCGCGATAGAGATTCACGATAGACATCTGTGGCAGAATGATCAAAAACGGGTTTCTAATTTTGTTCAATGAACGGACACGGACTCGTTTTTGACTGGTGAATAAATTAAAAGCTATCTCCGAAGTCCTTACTCTGGAAACTTTGGACTCAAATTAGCTATGTGACTGATTCAATCCGGCTGATTATAGCATCACATCTCGCAAATAATTTATAATATTATTCATGCCCTATTTCAACGTATACACCATTTCGTAAGGCATTCTTTCGTGTTCAGTCTGGATCAGAAATTATGGACTTATGTTCACAAGCGACGAAGAAGAGAAAGTATACAATACAGAGAATTACGAGTGATCGAGGAGGAACGTTGATGAGTTCGTACCAGTTCATTTGAAGTATTAGTCTTACTTTGCATTGAGCTTGGATCACCTGAGAGGCAGTTCTGTATGTCGCAAATATATTCAATTCTGTGTGATCACCCTTTTGTCCCAACTTTCTCACAAAATTCAGTTCTTTGAAGTTGTTTTCTTACTTTTTTGTGTTGCGACGAAAGCTCTATCGAGGGATACGATTTAATACAAGTCAGTCGTGTGAGAAATGAAGACAACTTATCCGACGTGTCAAGCGAAGTAGACGGTTCTGAAGCCCATCGTTCTCTTTGATTGAATACCGGTGTTGGCATATGAGATTCATCAATGTGTCATATACATAGAGATATATCACAGATTTGTATAGTCACATCGCTCACGAGAAGGTTCATTTCAGAAGATTTAAAATCATTGCAGTTAATTATCACTCCTCCCAAATCACGCCATTCATACATGCTAAACCGTTTGAGTAGAACTTCACTCAGAGAGATTTATTCAAGTTTAGAGAGAAGTATTTTTGATCGATCTCTGTTGAGAGAATCACTTGCATGTATAACATTGAACTTTTTGAATATATGATCCCAGAAATCACAGTGTCTGATGTATTCGTCGGATGAATAAATGAATGGAGATTTGAACGGTCTAGATCAAATAAATAGTTCAGAGTTCTTCATCGTCTGGCTAGATGAAAGTTTAGGACGGTAAATCGAGTGAGCAGATCGTTGATGTCACCATCATTCCTACTGCTCCGATGAACTAATTGTGCATACTATATAAGTGTAGATCACGAACATGGTTAATCGCTTGGATTTGGTAGAATCCATTCATCTATAGTGGAGCTGGGCACCATCTACGGAGGGCTACCAGTTCGTTGTTCAGCCCGAAAGCCCGAATGCCTCTCGAAGCTCGAAGCCTACCATGGCACGGGCTAGCCAAAGACACCCAGCGCGGCGGCGTCGGGGACGAGGGAGGCTGCACAATTCGGTACGGGCGACTACTCACCGTGGGATTGGGCATGCAGCGCCTGGGCGGGGGCGCCATGGGGTCGGGCGCCGCTCTGTATGGCGGGGGCGAGTACCTGCCCGAGGGGAAGCAGCCGGGCGCCGACATGGGCGAGCCGTGCAGGCCCTTGCTGCTCATCATCTTGTCCGGCGAGTACATCATCTTGCTCGGCGAGCGGGCCGGCCCTCACCAGCTCTCCTCGGCGGCTCGCACTGCCGCTGCTCGCGCTCCGCTCCGCTGCACGCTCCGCGAGAGTCCGCTCCGCGCGACGCTCACTTGCCGGGCCCCGGCGTCGAGCGGGCCCGCGGCGCCGCAGTCGGGCCCGAGCTGCCGCCGGCCGACGGCTCCGTCATGGCCCTTGGCGCGCACCCACCCCGCGCGCTCTCGCTCGCTCTCTCGTCGCCGTCGGGCACTGGGGGTACGATGTCTCGGTTCGCTCGCGAACGGGGGCCTTGAGCACGTGGCGGGGCCTAATCGCGGTGCCGAGCGGGGCTGTCGCAACGACGACGACGGGTCCGGGACGCGCTGCTCGACTGGCCGGCTCGGGCGCGCGACATGTTGTGGGTACCGCGGGCAGCGAGCCGTCGTGCACGGGGCTCTGCGCGGCCCTCGGGACCCGCCCCCTGCGCGCAGCCCGGCCCGGGCCATCGATCGTCGCGTTGGTCGCGCCGAGAGGGCCGCGCACGGCCGGGGCGGGGCCACGCCTGCGCCCCGCGGGGCGGCCATGCTGCCAGCGGCCGGACGCAACGCCCCCTCGCGCTCTGTCGCGGGCACGCGGCTGCCGACGGCCCAGAGGCTTTTCGCAGCTCCAGCGTCCGGTGCGTCGCCAGCGATGCGCGGACTCTGGCCCGGCAGCAGTGCCTCGCCGATGCCGAGTCGGATCGTGCGTCGCTCGGCGTGCACGTGGCGCACCGGAGCCTGGCGCTCGCTTCGACGCCCTGCCTCAAGATCGCAAGCTCCGGGGTCGGTACTAGCTACCTGCAATCGAACTCCATTGCCCTTCAACGCTGAACATGTCGAATCGCCAAGATTTTCTGCCGGGCTGATATTCTTCAGTCAACGTCTTTCTCGGTACATTCGAGAGTTGATGCGGTATCTTTGACACGCGATCATATTCGGTTATTATCATTACAAAGAAACGTCTCCGGTAAACTCATCCGATTGGCTCTGAATATTGTAATGACATAGTCTTTAATCACTCCAAGAAAAATTGAATAACATATGCTTAACCCTCATCATTCTGCGGTCTCAAACACCTGAAGCCCGTATACATTCACTTTGCACAGAGAGTGTGCATTTTCGTCATTTTCATGCAGAACAAATTGAGTTTGAACATACGGTTCAAAGTTTATTCGGGAATAACTGACAAGGAAAGGGATTGACCTCCGGGAACCCAATCTTGCTGAAACTTTGTTTACACATTCTTTGAACCAAAAAACGATACCCGTATTTTGCTTACTCCAAGAAGAAACTCCAATTAGATTGATTTTGATGCAAAATATATCTAAGCTCAAGTGATTTCAATCAGTGGAACAGACTGAGACCGGTAGTGTATCAAAATCAAGATATATGAAACTGTATCCAACTTCATCGACAGCCATAGGATTTCTCAATTTCCATGCGAATAGTCTTAGAAATTTTTTACGTACTGCCTCTTTATCTACGTCTTCCTTTGTGTCAGGTGCCCATTATTATTGGATCATCAATCAGGGTAGCTTTGATAAGTGTCTGGCGTAAATAGATGAGAATCCGGGGGAAAAAATACCCTCAGTATTCCTCAATATTAATCCCGTGGTCATCAATGCTTTTGGAATAATATAATTTGCGTCCGGAAAAGGAATGTTAGTGATTTATCAAAGATAACTCTTGAGTGCTTATACTGATCAACGGTCTCAAGTACAGCGCTTGCATTCAATAGTCGAAGCTAGTAAAGTTTCGGGCACCTCCATAATACGGCACAACTTTGCATTTAAACGCATTTAGATTCACAAGAAGAGTGTCAGGCCTGCGGCTCATGGATTTGACTGAAACTGTAGAAGCCGTCTACTTTTAGCGCTAAAAGATGATATCTATAAACGCCGCTCTTGCCAACGCTCAATCGTTTATTGGAACTACAGCCTATGACATTAGCATTGCAAGTATGTCTATAGATTTCACTTTTTAACATGTGCCTATATGGGCAATGCTAATGTCAGAGGCTGTCGCTCAGAACGCTTGAGTGTTGGCATATGTGGCTTTGGATATCGTCTCTTGTCACCAAGAAGAGACTATTCCCAAAGTTTCAGCCAAATCCGTGACCCGCAGGTCTGACACTCTCTTTGTCAGACCATTCCAGAATGGCCAATTCTCTATCTTACTTATGATAGATCTTACAGAGAATGCATACAATTCGATAAATGTTCTGCTCTCAAGTACAATTTAACATCATCTGCATTCAGTGAGA
>JAPYYZ010003900.1:2695-14080 GCA_030522705.1 Eretmocerus eremicus
CCGTATTTCCATACAATAGAGTTGCGTTTTTGAGAGTTTACGTGGGATACTTAAGGGTAACTTGGTAAAATATATAATTTCTAAATCAGCTCCCTTGGAGACACGTGTTACACGACATTTGACTCCACGAGGCATCACAATGGCTCTTCGTCTGCATAATTTTTTCGAAGAAGATTTTTGATGAGTGATTGAAACTCTTCGAGCTAGAAGAAAGTTGAAGTTAAGTTTTTCATCATAATTATTCAAGAATTATTCTTCGAATCTATTCAAAAGCTTTTAAAATTATGGAATATTGAGCTTATCCGTTGTAAGATAGCTGATACTCTTCAATACTTTCAACGGAATTTTTTCAACGGAATAGATACGTTAATAAGTCCATTATTTAGAAGGGATTATATCCTTAATACTTTGTTATGGTATTATCAGTATTGAACCCAATCCAAATAAATTCAGAACGAAACAAAACAAGAATTTCACCGAACGGCCATCTCTAGGCTGAATGATCCATAACTAACAAACAAGATTTTGTACAAGTCTAAATAATATTCATTCTGGTTTGGTTTGGAGACGCCCAATTCTCAAGAATATCCAAATCCAACCAAGGTCTCTATCTTTCTCTATACTTGTATTCGCAATCGAATATTTTTCTAGAACGATCGGCCTCTATGTGTTATGTTTACAGAGAAGTAACAAACAGTTTCGTTGGTATCCATGACCTGTATTATTTTACCTATTCAAGTGAACAGTCTCTTGAAGCCTTATTCGTTTGAACGAATGTAGCACGAACGAAATAACCAACATATATATGCCATATTTCTAGATATCACTAGTGCCTTCGACAACGTGAACTGTGAAAAATTACTCCAAATTTTGGCCGACTATGGATGTCCTACTTACTTGATCAAATTTGTGAAACTCTCGGCCTACGAACGACATATACAGCAAATCTGCTGGAGGCACAAGTCATTTCTACGAGTGTACCTTTCGAAGCTCCTCGGATTCGAGGTCGGATCGAAGGATTTTGATTGAAAGTTTTTTATGATGGGTGAAAAATATGGAAAAATTTTGACTCTACGCTTGACATTAGTGCGTTTCGCCTTTCCTTGCAAGATCATAGCTCGTCAGGAGGACGGAGGAGCTTCGAAAGGTGCACTCGTCGAAATGACTTGTATCTCCAGCAGATTTGCTGTGTATGTATTAGCTTGCCAGGGCCGAGAAGTTATATACAATAATTTGAAATTCCCGCGAGCGATAAAGTCCTCGATTGATCATATCGATCGAGTTCAAAATTAATTCTGATTGACCTTAAAGGAGTTCCCAAGGGGCAGTGCTGAGTCCCGTATTATTCATAATTTATATCAACAAAATAATGAAGGGTGCTCCAAAAAGCTTAACTCCTTCCATTTTTTCGGACAATGTAGCTATGGTCATAAAATGGAAATCAATCCAGTCATTCAAATTCATCATGGAAAAAGCTGTTTATGCGGAAAAAGATAATCTGCATGCACTTGGACTCGAGCCTGCTCCTCCTAAAACCAATTTGCTACATTTCAACAACCGACGAATTCTCCCTGGGCAGCCCTCGATCAAAATTGATGATGTAGAAATAAAATCGTGTGAATCAGCTCGATATGTCGGTGTCATCGTAGATTACAGACTATCGTTCGCAGATCATATAGCTTACATAAAAAAGAAAAGTTTCAGAACGATGAATATTATTAAATTTTTTAGAGGAACATAGTGGGGAGCTGATCCGAAAACCCTGTTAGTTTTTTACAAAAGCTATATGCGTTCGCAGATTGATTATGCCAGCTTTATATATTTTCCCCGTCTCCAAAATCTGATAGAAGTCCTAGAAAAAATACAGTATGCAGCGGCAAGATATGCCCTTGGTAATTGGATCAGCACCCCAACGAACGTTCTCATAGCAGAATCTAAACTCGAGTATCTTCAGGACAGAAGTAGATTCTTGTGTATGGCTTATCTGAGTAAAATAATGTCACATGAAGAAGTGCCAGGGCATCGAGCTGTCACGCCATATTTCAAAGCGAAATAAGAGTAAAAAGAAAGATCGTTTGATGCTCGAGATCGAGTTCGTAAAAGATAAGATCTTTGCTCCGCGAAATTATAACATTTATAGGTTCGAATACAAAACCCTCATAAGTCAAATGGATTTTAATACTGAATTTGGTAGTGAGCTCAAAGAATCGAATGATCCAAATGTAATCATACAAGACGACGTGTCCAATTCACAAAGGCACTTGTTCCACGTAAATAGCATACGTCAAGTGCTTTTGTTTATAGCAGATGTCGAAGACGTCCTTAAGAGACCGGAGTGAAATTCAAGGAGCTTCGCCTGTATAGGAACTGCGAGCGTATCTGCCGAACTTGACTTCCCAATTGTTTGGGGCATTCATGAATCCTCATCCGTACTTACGGCTGAAGCTATTGCTCTGAATGACGCGCTAGATTTAGATTCAAAACATTCCAACAGAAATATTATTGTCTTCACAGATTAACTTAGCGTATTACAGAAGCTTAGATCAACCGCAATTGAGAAGTTCGGTAAGTTTGACCGAATATACCAAATCAAGAGAAAAATAATCGAGTTTCGCAGTATGGACAATAACCTGGAAGCGGATACCGTTGCACGCGGGTGTCAGTGACAAGGAAACTGCAGATTCCCTAGCAAAAGATGCAACTGTCCATGAATGTGATAATCAGATACTCCTTCCTTTTACCGATTTTCGTCGTCAGCCCGGAGATACGGCGATAAATGATTTGAACGAAGCTTTGGAAAAATACAGTTTGGAAAAAGGGAAGGAGTTCTTTGAGTTATATTGAAAACATAAATCCAAACCATGGGTCTAATATCACCAGTTCGATAGGAAAACTATAGTTAGAATCAACAGATGCCGAGCAAATCACTACCATCATTTAGCTGCATCTCTTGAAAGAAAAAACTCTGATCGATGATCCGAAATGTATTTGTGGCCACGAATCCGAGGATATAGACCGTGTTTTGTGGCATTGTCCACTCTACGACTCGCAAAGAATCGATTTGATCAGAGAATTAGCTAGATTAAAAATGTATTTGCCCATGTCGGTTCAACGTCTAATTTCAAATCCAACGCCCCAAGTTTGTACAATAATGATTAAATTTCCGAGAATTTCTAATTTGAAAATCTAATGTATGCATTATATTGATCGTATATGTACCTTTGATAAGCTGAATAGTCAATCGGCTAAAAAAAATGTAGCACGAAACGTTTAAGGATCTTTCAAAACTACTCAGCCATATCGGTACGTAGTTCTGTTTTTTTTTCGTCGTCGATGCTCATCCATGTGGATGATCGACGCAGAGCTTGTCACAGACATTTTTAGTTTCTGTTACTACACTATGTAAAAACAGTTGGTGGGGGACATGGTGAGGAAGTGGGCGGAGTAAATCAGCCTCGGTCTCCAACAGAAAATTATCAATCCGGGGAATACGTAGATGTAAATCAATATTATGTCAAAAGAAGTCATTACTTTTAGTCCAACATTATGAATACCAACGGCCAACTGAAATGTTTAATAACCATAGTCAAATATTCATTCGATTTAAAAATACGGATGGAATGTTACAGCTATTTCTAAGAATGGAGTGGGCACAGGAAAGAGTATGTTTTGCCCGTAGAAGAAAATGTCTGCGGAGCTCTTAAAATATTCATAACTCGATGTTCGATGACTTCCTTGATTGCAATGCTGCAAAAATCTTCGAATCCCTTGTATTATCTTACTCCTACAACCTATTTTGAAACTTACACTTCCGGCAGAAACATTTCAAAAAGCAATTTGCAGACTATATATCAGAACGAACTTGAGTTATTACCCAAATAAGCAGTACGGAAATTGATCTGAACATTTTTCATTTCGCCAAATGTTATTACACATAAAGATAAGAATGGCAATGCTAAAGAGTAATGGCAGTGGGCGCATGAGTATTTTCGATGTAGATTATTAGGTCGTTTGATTTAACTTAGCTTTAGAATCAATGCACAGGCTCGTAAAGAGCTTGTAATATATCTTTGATGGATTTGCAGCCTCAAACATGCTAATTTTGGATTTTAGGTACATATATACACATCAAACTGTATGGAATGATTTCATAATACCAAAGCTTTTGAATAGTTGACGATCTTTTGAATGATTTCAGATCTCAGGAATTCTTTACATCTCCTTTTCTCACTATCTTCACTTCTTTCGAAAGCGTAATTTGGATATTCAGTAAGGATTTTTTCAATTATTTTTTTTAATGACGCACTATCAATCTCTTATCGAGGTTATTCTGCGATCTACAGTTTTAGGTAGGTTCCGAACCACCGAAACCAACGAAAATGCACTTATAAAAATTCACACTGTTGCAGGCCGGGATTCGAACCTTGACCTTCCGCGTTGAAGGACAGGACCTTATCCACTAGGCCGCGGTGGCTTCTCTTTCAATTATGATGTCATAGTCATCTTGCTGAAAATAATGTACCAATGATCCATTATAACCAAAACTGCTAAGTGCTATCGAAGGTTTAATTTCAATTCTTATAATTGAGGGCCATAAAACCAAGGAAAATACGTAAAGTATTTTTTTAATAAAATCTGGATGATGGATCCCGTAAAAATGAATTGATATTATCATATTTTGATCATCTCTCCAATCAAATCCCAACCCGATTCGTGCATCATCGTTTAAAAATATCGGAGAAATTCATGAACTCTCATTCCGGAAACTACGCACGGAATGCCATACACCCTAGACCATGCAACCATTTGAATTCTGTCAGTGTTTTGACCCTCATTTAAAAATTATGAGATTTAGAGATTGACATTCCAATAGATTTCGTCGGGTAGGATAAAAATATGTCCATTCCATCAAGATTAAAGAGTAGGCAAAAAGTCAGCACGAAGATATAAGAAATATTCAGGGCAGAAAACCCGCGCATCAATACAGAGCTCACTCTTCGTGACAGCCAAATGTGCTCAAGAGAGTCTGATTTTGATCTACAAAGCCGAGTCATTCCAATTCTACGAAATCATCACTTACGTCCCTTTCAGATTTGATGTTCAGGTATTGGGGGAAAAAATTTCAATTTTTCCGCTGTGCTGATTCAGCCATTGAACAGCTTGATTGAAACGTATTTTTACTCGCCTTGAATCTACTTGTTATGGATTTTCAGATACCGCCGAAATTAGAAAATTTATAGACAAATTCGAGTTGTACAACACTAGCTTGAAATATTCATGATTAGTTGTGATCAAAACTTGCCAGAACATCTTTTCAAAAACTGTACAAGAAGCATTTGGACGAGAAGTACTATGATAATAGTTAAAATAGCCTTGAGAAAAAAAATTTCCTACATTTTTTCATATGACCCGAGGGAATGATTGTGAATCAAACTTATCTTGAAAATTATGAATATCGGCCACCATATTTAGTATGATCTGATCTAATTAGAACAACTTTTATTGAGCTATTATTAGAATCATTATCATTGTTATAATTAGAATTAGAATTATTGAGCTCTCACACGAACTAGAACCAGGCATCCTACGATGAAAGTATGGATCGATTGTTTGTAAACGATATTTTGAAACAAAAAACTTTTCTCCTCAACATGTTGATCGAATTACTATGAAATTTTAAGCTTATTCGGGGAAGAAAACTCCAAAGGAGAACCATCGACGATAACCTTTTGTTTCTATATGAGACGTTTTGTTTGGACACACGTTATATAATACATTCGCAACTAACAATGATATCTCAAAATAAGAGAGTTACATCTGTCATTCTCATTTTGAAGTAAATTTATTGAACACATGAGTATCTTCATGAAGATTCCCTTTGGACAATGAAACCTTACATTCCAGTCAATTCAGATTCACGCAGACTCAATCAGATGAGACACATACTTCTCCTATGCTAGTAACTATATCCATCAACATTAATTATAATTAATTATTTTAGTTATCGGCATAACCATAAGTCATGATTACTTTCGAACACTATCTGGTAGAATGACTATCCCAACAGAGTAGATCCGAATGAGCGATGCGGATTGCTAAAATAAATCAGAATTCGTTTTTTTGCTGGAAACCAGCCAAGAGCTCAATCAAAAAACTAGCAAGGAAGTGGGCCCAAAATCAACTATATCAAATCTTTTTCCAGCTCGAATGTAATAGTAGTACCCATTACATTGTTAAAGAAGTGAGTAATCTAATAAGTTCTACATTACCCGAATTGCAGACATTTTTACAACCGAATTATCTTTATGCTTGAATATCGGTTCGGTATATCGGCGTATGCCCCCATGATAGGAAGTTTTCTTAACTAATTTCACGCTATTCAATGCTTTACAAAAATACGCTTACTAGAAAACTGCTACATTTTCCATGACAAATATTCTCAGAACGTTTATATACGGATCATACTCGTAAAAAAAACTATGAAGAAATTGGTCATTTAAAACGATTGCATCCCGTATTAGAAATTATATCACATTCTGATCAAAACTCTCCTTTGAGCATCCTGCACGCTGAGTCATTCAACTCTATCACAATTTTCACTTTAAAAAATCTTCCTACATTTCCAATCAACAGAATCCTCTCATTTCCTTATAATCACACGGTCCATTTACATAACACTTTTGACACAGATCATCCTTGACAATATCAAATCTCGCAAGATCAAATTTTTCTTGGCAGAGCAGTGTCATAGCCAACTTCATCGCCTCCCAGCACTTTCTCTTGCTCGATTTTTCATCACCAACAACGGCATTTCCTTGAGTCTCATTCCTCAAGCACAACACCAAGCTAACTGCCATTAGCAGAATCAGCATCACCAGAAACGCAGTGTAACTCAAATTGCCCCTCATGATTCTGCGGTTTATTCTTAAAATTGGAGTTGTGTACCTCGTTGTGTATATGCTCAACTCAACGCTGCAAATGTAGGCGATCAGGAATCAGTCCACGCTCAAAAGTCACAAGGAAAAAATATTGCCGATCCGGCGGAGGTGCAACAAGTTGAGCATCTTACCAGCCCGGTGCGACTGAAAAAATAGACGGTGAGAGCAGCCGTTTTCTAACTACACCGTCGTGTCTCCATTTGCATTTCGTTGACTCGCTGCTGCCGACTCCCCCGTCTTCGTTGCTCAGCTCGACAAAACCGTGGGAGGAGGACCTCTTATATACGCCAGACCAATAGAATCTCTTTCCCTCCTCAATCTTGTCTTCAAACTTACATCTCTTAGTTCACTCGTGTTCTCTTGGCTTATCACAAGGTGATTATATAAGATCATTGAAGTGAGATCAAATATTGAAGAAGTATTTTTCAATGAAAATTCTACAGCAATCTATTATTATCATTTTTGAACAAAAGTCTTATTTTTAAGATACTCAACTTGCCTACCGGCGGGATTATGACATTTTACACACATGATTGCGCCATGAGCCGTCTGGCGACATTCATTTGACTGATTCCAATGAGGCCGATAGTTGAAATTGTAACTTTTGGATATGTTTGGAATAGTTATGATGTTTGGTCCGAATACGAAATACGCTGCTAAATGAGATTAGCAGAATGTTTCCTCAAATCGGTATCATACATCATTATTTCACATTTGTTGTCAAAAATGGGAATCAAGTGATCAAAAATTGATTTTATATGTAAATAGGACAATTTATTCTAAAACTATTGGGAAACAAATCCAACCGTTTGCTCATCAACTCCTAACCAAATATAAAATTACACTTTCCTATTCCAGTATATATGTCAGCCGTGTATGAAACAAAGCTATTTCTGTTCTTTATAGCCAAAATGTGTGGAATGTAC
The DNA here is from genome assembly GCA_030522705.1 of Eretmocerus eremicus. Lineage (NCBI taxonomy): Eukaryota > Metazoa > Arthropoda > Insecta > Hymenoptera > Aphelinidae > Eretmocerus > Eretmocerus eremicus. The sequence continues at coordinate 10,560 of JAPYYZ010003900.1, forward strand.
ATACTTCAGACATTTCACTGAGGATGACAGTACATAGGGTTTTTTCTATGGGTGCCAACGAAATTCTTGCACAGTTGATGTTTCATTCTCATTTTATTCATCGTGTATACCTCTTCGCCTCATAAAACAGAGCTTTTCTTAATCCTCTCGACGAGATCAATCGACTATATGTCATAAACTTTACCAACGACGTTTCATGAATTTACCAAATACGGTTTATTTGGTTTATTTAAAAGTGCGGACGAAGTTTTTGAAAAATTGTTGTTTCAATCCCATTTTTCTCTTGCAGTAATATTTCTTGGCGATATAGAACGAATGTATTCTTGATTCTTTCGATAAGATCTAGCAATTGTACGTAACATATTCCACCAACGACATTTCATAAAATTATCGTCTACGGTTCATTTATGAAAACGGACGGAATTTTTGAAAAATTGTTGTTTCAATCGCATTTTTCTCTTCCTGTATACCTCTCAGCCGTATAAAACAAAGGTATTCTCAATCTTCTGGACAAGATCTATGAATTGTACGTAACTTATTTTACCAACGAGGTTTCATAAATTTACTATGTACGGTTCACTCGTGTGTGCGGACGACATCTTGGAAAACTGCTCTTTAGATCCGATTTTTCTCTTCGGGAATACCTTTCAGTTATATGAAACAAAGGCATCCTTATTCTCCTCTCCAAGATTCGTAGACTGTATGTGACACATTTTAGCAAGAACCCTTTTTGAATTTACAGCATCTTCCAAATCGCGCATTTCTTGGCTTATAATTTTTTAGTCACGTGAGTATCGTATTTTCCAGAATTTTTATATCATGAAAGTATGATATTTACTACCCATAATCATTACGTAAATATATCACGTAATTCTTCCATGTTTTGAATGGATTGGTTGATGCAGACTTTTCGTTCAAATAATTCGAGGAAAAATCCAAAAATTTCTTTGTTGAGAAAAATTTCAAGGGGTTAAATGAAAAATCCGTATTGACCAATCGACTCAGACCATGGAGATTCACAGTAATTATATTTTTGGTATTTTTGAATGCTCACAGAGGAGAAGTATCACATTTTTATCATATGAAAATTCTTGAAAATACGACATTCGCGGGATAAAAAAATCAAGTCAAAATATATGCGATATGGGAAGGGGCAAAATTGACTCACCTTTCGATTTCATGATCTTCTGTGAGTCCTGAAAATTTTGAGAGCATTGCCTGGACCGTTCAGGAGTTATGGTGAACAATAGAGAACGACATATATAAACAGACTCATACAGACACAGGGGAAAGACTGGAAAGAAAGCGACGGTGTAATTATATGAAGGGTCGTGGGTGAAATGTGTGACGTACAGTCGAAACATCTCGGCAAGAGGAACCAAAAAAAATTTGTTTTATATGGCTCAGAGGTATACTGGAGGAGGAAGCTGAGATAAAAATGTCGATTGATCAAGAATTTTGTTTGCACAGATTGCTAAATTAGTACATGAATCTCATTTTCTTCTTCGAGTATACCTCTCAGCTAAACGAAACAAAACTCTTCTTGTTCCTCTCAACAAGACCTATCGACTGTACGTCACTTATTTTACCACTGACCCTTCATCAGGTTACAACATAGACTTTTCTTTCCAGTTTTCAATGGATGTTTGTCTGAGTACCGTTGTTTTCGTTCACCAAAACTCCTAAACGATACGGGCGATCCTCTTGAAATTTTGAGGACTCATATAGAATGATAAAATCGAGAGCTGAGTCTACTTTGAGCCCCAAATATCGGATACATTCTTACTTGTGAATTTTTAATCACGCGAGTATGATATTTTTTATGTGTAAGAGTGTAATATTTCCTCATCCATCAGGATTGAAAAATACAAAGAAGATGATTATGACGTATTTTGATGTTCTGAATCGATTGGTTGATACTCATTTTTCATTCAAAGAATTGGAGAGAAAATTGTAGGAGTTATATGAGTTTATTGATTGATTATTGATTAAGATATGAGGGGGTTAAATGGACAATCTGTAACAACCAACCGATTCATAAAATGGAAATAAACAGTAATTCTTTTCTTCGTATTTTTGGATACTGATAGAGAAGAAATATCACACTTTTGTCATGAGGAAATTATTAGAAATATGACACTCCCGTGATTAAAAAAGCAAGAATCGAAATGTACTCGATAGAAAAGGGCAAAACTAAAGTCAACTGTGAGTGATGATTCTTCATAACTCCTCAGGATTTCAAGAGAATCCATACCGTTCAAAAGTTATCGAGAATGATGGAAAACAACACACACACACACACACACACACACACACGCGCGCGCGCGCGCGCACACACATAAACACACGGAGGAGAGACCGGAAAGAATGCTATGAAGTAATTTTATGGAAGGCATCGGGTAAAATGTGTGACGTACAGTCGATAGATATTGGCGAGATGAACAAGAAAAGCTTTGTTTCATATGGCTAAGAGGCGTAATGGAGGAGAAAAATAATTTGAACCATCAGATGAGCAAGAATTTCGTTGTCACAAATACAAAGCTTTCTGTTTGAGAAAGCAAAAATGGTATCCGACTCATCCATTTTTCACAGCCTTGACCTGGCAAACATTTTTTCCTGAAATTCAACGCACCAAGTTACCAAGAGAACGCTGATCATGCATGCCAACGCACAGTCATTTTCTAGATGCAACCGAGAATATTGATATTAAATGTCCTATACAAATATAAACTGACGAGTGTAACCGAACTTGAGACCATGCGAGTCTCAGAAAGGCGCACTCGCAGACTTTGCCGCTTATTTTTTTTAACAGGTTTGTTGCGAATCCGTTTTCTCATTATTTTTAAGAGAAGGTGAATTAGATAGTTTTACTAGAACAAAATTGAAGGTACGGAGATGAACATTTTTTTAGTCTGTTATTCAGGTTCAAAGCTATAAACGAACCAACAAAATTGATCACCATTTAATAAAGTTTCCCTGCTGATATTATGAGCGAACATGAGCTGGATGAAAATGAATCGTGGCTCCCACTGCAGTGAACGTGTCAAGTTTTTTGTGTGAGAAATTGCAAAAATGAATAATTTGGACCGATCCAGAATGATTTCTGCATTTACTAGCTGGATGTAAGTTACAATTCGCTCTAAGCCGCTATGTCTGTGATACTCGTACTCTCGACTCTTCAATCACCAGGACAGATGCAGAATTGAGAAAATTTGTCAGGCGAGGTAAAAATTTGGACGGCTCCATTTCAAAACGGAACAAACGCCATTTTCAATTTCTGAGAAATCGAGTTGGTTTCCGATGGAACACTGAGTTCAGTAATGATATATTCGAAAAATTCTCCTGGCATTTCATCAACGGGCTATCCAACTACGTATTGTTTAAAGAATTCCGCCGAACGGTCATCTCTGGACTGTTCTTCACATAACTAACCGATACCATTTTCGAAAAGTCCAAATGGCGTTTATTCCGTTTTGATTTTGAGAAATCGCATGCCCAAAACCTGACGGAGTTGGATAGAA
>JAPYYZ010003901.1:0-11133 GCA_030522705.1 Eretmocerus eremicus
TAGTTTTTCCTTGAGTATGTAGAATAAGTTATGCGTCTTACCAACAATATACGGAATGCAAAATGTTAAAATTCTGATGCTCCGTCTGAATGCCGGTCGGCAAGCGTTCATAAGACTGTTTATAATAGGATCTTTGATTGTATTAAGCATGCTAACAGTCCAGTTGAATGCCCACATCTCGAATGATGAACCTGACTCTGATCTGAAGAGAAAATAACAAGGCTTCATTTCAATTTTGAAAATCATAAATATTTTTGTAACTGAGGAAATTGTTGGCAATACAAACCCATAAATAGGATTTGGGAATTCGATATCGTTGTTGGCAGTGGTAATATAATGAGATGTCAATAAAGGAGTTATCATATGTTGGACTTTTGACGGCAACTCGTCCCACACTTGACTATTTTTTCCATCGGGTGATATTTCAAATGACTTCAATATTTGCTACGAAAAATCCGCAAATACTTGAATTACCTTTTGCACCATTAAAAATCTCATTCTATCTGAGTTATAGTGCTATAACATACCTGAATAGCCAGAGAAAAACAATCCATACCCTGCGTATTTTTTTGAGATTGATAGTCTTTCACAAATTCATATAAAAGTTCACAGGCGAATTCTTGATTCATGTGCGAAATGAATTTGGTATCGTCTAAAAAAAAGTCAGCATTTTTACAAAAATTTATAGAATATACGCGTATTTGTCGTGGTCAAATGACCCACCTCGAGATAAAATTCGTCTGGGTAGGAGACTAGGTTCAATCGCACCTAATTCTCCTATACAGTCTCCACTAGCTATACGAATGTTTTCATCTTTGTCTTGACATCCAGCCATAAGTGTATCTAATAACTGTCGAGAATCAGAAAGTCTATCATGTTAGCGCCAGAGTAGAGTAATTTGCCCTAACATCTTATAACCCTCCGAAACCTAAGTAATTAGCTTACCTCTACAATCAATGGATGAACATTGATTTCTGACAGTATCAAGTCATTTATTTTATCCCGGTGATTTCCTAAAAATTGTTGCAGGTATGTTAAAGCTTTCAATCGGACCTCATCAGTTTGATGCCTAATGCGTTTTATCCATGACTTTAACTGTTCCTCTACAGTTTTCGGCCTACGGGAATTTTTTTTAATTAAAAAGAGACTAGACGATTTGAAAGTAGCACGACATTTTTACAATTTCTCGAAAGAAAATACTTGCTTCGTTTTGTTGATATGCTCTATCACTTTCGATGATATGTCTGACGATACTTTCAAGTTATTTATGAAAAATAAGTCAGAAATATACTCGTGTGTCGACTGATAATTGCTTATCAAGAGATATTTCAACATTTCATTACATTCTTTCGGGTACGTCTCGAGTAATGGGTTGAGAGACATGCATATGGTAGGAAGTAATGGCCCTAGATCCTTTATAGATGTGCTGCAATATATTTGAATAAGGAATCGCTGATCTAGTTTATGTCATATTATCGACCCTAAGGTGAGAAAACTCTGAAAACCATGCTAGATTGCACTCACTTCCGTAAAAATGCATCCCATGCATCACATACTAATTTTTTGAATCCTGGTCTTGTAAAACTGAGAGCCGTTCTCAATGTTGCAAGTATCTTATACTTGTATGGAGTTATGTAAGTAGGGCCCATAAACCTCATCAACTCTGCTAAAGATGCTAGAGCATATTGTTGTATGACCTCTTCACAACTCGAGTCCAGATTTGCATTAAAGCTGACCAATATCGCGTGTAGCATCGAATTCAAAAATCCAGGCTTGATAAACAAAAAGAGCGAAATATTAGAATGTTGTCGTTTCCATACAAAAATTATCATGTTCTCGACTTACAATTTCGGAGACTGGTATGAAATTGGACCTTGACTGATCTTCATACTTGTATAGAAATTGCAGATGCTTAAGAACCTTATCTTTTTGGGAATGAAAATGCAGCATCAACTCGTTAATAATGAACTGCGAAAAATATAAAAGCTTCAATAGTCTTGAGGATTATATATAATGTATAAATTCATAGTCAGTTGCGCATTTTGCCTTGTCAAAAAGAAAGCTGTACACATATTAATTACCGAAAATGAGCCTGTAGTCAAATCTGGTATACTGGTTTCAGTTATTTCAGAAACAAGTTTGAATACTTTCACGCCTGTTTCTACTTTTTCAAACAAAAATACTCTGCAACATATGTGCTGAAAAATTTGAGACATTTCAATATTGATTATAGTAACTATTCAGAATGCAGACTTTGCAACTTTATTCTCATGCACTGCATATCAAGCTTAATAATTTGTTGACATTCTGTGCGTGAAAGTTGACTTTGCGGACAGTTTGACAACTTTCACTCACAGATCCTCAGAAAATATAATTCAATACACGGGCGTAAATAGTACGTTTCGATACAAGGGCGTAAACACTTTCTTTGTGTGACGGGTTTCCGGAGCGAGCCGCAGGCGAGGGTCGAAATCATCACGAGGATGCAAAAAATAGGTTTTAGGCCTGTGTATCGAAATATAGATTTTGACAATCTATGAGTGAAAGTTGCCAAACTGTGCCCAAAGTCAACTTTCACGCACAGAATGTCAAACACCTATTTTTTGCATCCTCAATGATTCCGACCCTCCCCTGCGGCTCGGGTCGAAAACTGATCACTCGACTGCGAAAAAAAGTTTTTACGCCCTTGTCTCGAAATTTACTATTGTATTTCAACATTGTAAGTTTGAATCATCATATCAAGTGAAATTATTGACATTCTGTGCATAAAAGTTGACTTTGCACACGGGTTGCCAATTTTCAGATACACACACCTAAAACTGCCGCGCTTAAACGCTTTTATAGGGTTCTCGCGGTGAATAAATCATCATCACCCTGTGCTTGCGTGGCCATTTGGGGCGCGGAGGACTTATTTCCCTCGCTTCGCTCGGAAAATAAACTGCCCTATCGCCCAAAATGGCTGCACGCGTCCAGGACAATAATGTACTATTAGGCCTTTGTATCTCAATATGTTATATCAATTCAATTTCGGTCTCGAATATTGTACATACCTGAAAATAGCTTTTGAACATCTTCTTTTCCTCTACATTTATTAGTTCAGCAATATCAGAAAACAAAGTAATTGCTTTCCGATATTGCACTATTTGTGGTAGTAGAAAACATATGGCAAAGGGGCCATCTCTTCGCATCAACTGTCGTGATCCCTCAAAACCTACGCATTTTGCCACTCTATGGATCGTAGTTGCCATATTGTAGTCATAATTGATTCTATTGTGTACAGCCAAGGCCATCATTAACTGCAAAAATAACGGGAAAAATCAAAGCGTGACTGAAAATAATAATGATAATAAGTAAAAGCTAACACAAACCTTCAAAAAATCTCTCTTATATCTAATGTATAGAGTTTTCGAAGACACATTTTGGTAGTTTGCAACTTCGCCGTAAGCTTCGATGGCCAAAGCAACTGCCAATGGTGACGACTTCACGTGCAGGATCGTCAAAATGAAGATGTTGAGGCATCTTCTCTCTGTGAGGTTGGTTTGCACACTACAAGAGTAATTCAATATTTAAATTCATTTTATTGGTAAGATTGAATATTCTAACTGAGGCTAACTTGGCCACCCTTTGATTACTCAGGTCCACTCGTATTTTAACTATAACTTGGAATCGTTTCATTGTAGAACATCCTGTAGCGATTAATAATTTCTAAGCTCGTGAGACTTCACCTTCAAAATAAGCCCCTGTCGGATGTTTTTCGAGAAACCTATCCAAAGCCATGTAGCCAAAATACGACTGGACCAAATAAACCCCGATGACAAGAGTAGCCTCGGCTTGCGGTAGTTAGAAAATAAATAATAATCACCAAGCAGCATTTTTGGCGGTGAGGATCAAAGTCTCGTGCAATGATTGATTTGATTGCTCCAAAGCACTATTCAAAACTGCCACAAACTTATCCAAAATCATCTTCAGTAGCTCCGTAAAATCAACAGGTACATCATCTTGACAGGATTCATTTAATCCCGAAAAAATTGTTCGATTATCCAAAATACGTCCGACAACTTGGCCAAAGTTTGTTCGAACGGCTTCATCTTTGTCTTCGACACACGATAACCATATTTGAGCAACAGAATTACTATTGAAAGATTTCACGTGATTCGATAATCTCATCAAATTCGAGGACATTTTCAAACGAACTTCTTTCGAAGCAGAGTTCAAAAGCTTAAAAAATGGACTGAAGTATACTTCGAACCTAGACGGCACAGTTTTTTGTACACTTCTATCTTTATCTTGTAACCCATCGCAATAATGGCATTTCACGGTCCATTTTTCAACATCAGAATGATCCCTGGAAGGAATAGATCAATTCATGGATTATTCTGATGAGGTAGAAAAAAAAGAGAGAGAGAGAGAGAGGGGGGGAAGAAGGGAGGGAGGGAGGGAGGGAGGGAGAGAGGGAGGGAGAGAGAGAGAGAGAGAGAAAGAGAGAGAGAGAAAATATAGTAGTTTTCGATGCATGGGCTGGAAAGTTGGTTTCCGCAGATCGAGTGATATTTTCCAGCCCGAGCCGCAGGCGAGGGTTGAAATTATTACGACGATGCGGAAACCACCCGCCCGAGTGTCGAACACTATTTTTCCGTAATCTGGTCTGGGGAAGGAAGTCGAAAAACTGTGCGGGAATGGTACTTCCCCAGGACAGACGACGGATATACTACATTTCGATACAAGGGCGTAAAAGATGTTTATCGCATCCGAGCTGTTTTACGCCCATGTATCGAACTATATTTTCTGACAATCTGTAAGTGAAAGTTGCAAAACTGTGCGCAAAGTCAAAATCTCACGCACAGAATGTCAAAAAGAGATTCCATAGCTCTAAAATACAGTATAGCAACCGAATCCATTCAAATTTCGCGCAGGTATGTTTCAAAATATATATTTTCAACACTTTTATTCCACTTTGTTCTAATTTTTGGTGAACTTATTCATTTCCTCGTATATCCTTCTGTGTGCTTTCATATATTCATCCTAATTCATTAAAGCCTTCACTAGCGTGAGGATTTGAATAGTTTGAAATCTGATCTGAACTCTGTTTTCGTTACAGAAATGCGCCGAATGATTTTAATTAAAAATTCCGATGAGATGAGGCGTATGGAAAATTTAAGGAGATTCAACCTGAAGTTGAAGAAATTCAGTTTGATCTAGGGCACAATCAGCATAAGTGTGAAATTGAGAAAAAAATTCAAAAGAGTGGAACTCGTGGAGACATCAGTCAAGATTGAAGTTCAAACCAGTCGTTCCAATATCCGAAACGATCCTCAACGATCACGAATTTTCAAATTGCTCGTTGGCACCGCTCATGAATTATCCAATGTCGTAGTTCGAATGCTAATTGTATACGTGTACATTTGAGGAATTTAAATTTCGGCTCCCCTGAGCCGATCTCAAGGATTGTTTCGACTTTCTATTTCAAAATTTCGATACTGTTTCGAGAAACGCTCCCAACACACCCTGAGTTTATGATAGATTACTCGGTATGGATGAATTCTGGTGGTCTTCAAAATCTTAGAAACCCTGTAAAGTGGTTGATCTTACACAATATCTGAAAGAAATAGCATGCATGTGTAAGAAGTAACTGTTTCAGACCCATTCACTGGACAAGAGCTCAAATTGATACGAGGAGGCGAAAATTTTAAAGTTGATTAGCGTAAACTATTTTTCAAACTACTGGGAGCACTCAGACTTTGAGAAATTTTGAGAGTTATCATTTCTGAATGCACGATGAACAATTCATATGCAATTGAGGATCTATCTGAAATTCTCACCTAATTATTGTTCCATTTCCTGATACCAGACAAACTAATTGCCCTATTACATCTGCGACGGATTCATCAAGTACAGTTTTGTGCGCGGTACAGGCTGGTATTAAAACATTCTCCATAACATGTTTGAGCTGTATCGCATCATCCAACAATAGCATAGGGCAATTCCTATTACATAATTCAATTTTCATGTATTTAGAAAGGTCAGAATATTCATGTAGATACTAGTATTGAAATTGTTCAAATAAAACTCACGCAACACTAGCAACTCCTAAATCACTCACACGGCTCGATATACACATTTTTAACATCTCCAAGCGCTGCCGGCCTTGTCCATGTCTACTGATAGCAGCGATACACTTAACTTTAGTGGCAGAGTCTAATGCTTTTGCTTTGGCGATGTGGTATTTTGTAGTTTCTCCAGAGAAACCATTGTTATCAAGCCAAGGCATCATTAGGATTTCTTGTATTTCGCTTCTATTAACCTCTCTTAGTGCAATTAAATGAGTGAAAATCTCAAAAACTAGCTTATTTTGTTCATAATTATCCTGACCATCATGGTAGTCCAAAGTCTTGAGAAGTTGAGACTTTATTCCAGCAATATCAGTGGCAAGTAAATGCAGTGACATCTTTTTGAGAGAAAGTTGAAAATCCAGCATATTGCTCAATTTTGCAAAATTCAAGACTTCATTGTATTGCTCTAGTTCCAAATTTTTTTGAAAGTCGTCTTTCAGGGCAGCCCACAATTTACTCATTTGAGTCATGTCATTAGATGCGACATTCAACTCATTTTCTATTTCATAAAAAATGAAATATATAGGAATCTTTGTAAAATGCTGAAAAAAAAGAAAGTTATCATTTGTGTGAAGACTTAAGATCTTTTCTTGCAATTTACCTGAAGTTTCTTGAAATAAAGCACCAACATCTGGATCTCAGTGTGTGAGTATGATCTAGAAAATTTTCTCAAATCATTCTCCATTTTTTGGCAAGTTTCCTTTTCGAGGTCAATAGATTCTGGAAACATGAAGTAACGTGATAAGGGTATTCTTTTTTGTACCTAACGTGCAGTTTCTCAAGATGAGTTAATATCGAATAATTATCTAGTGGGATTTCAAAGCGTTCCAAAAGAAATGGTAATCTCTTATTCTCATCATAACAATTCCCAATGGTACAAAAGTGGAAGATTCCGACCCGGTGTAAAAAACTTAATTTCTTAGTTTTACGTCTCGGCACCTGCTCTTTCGAGCTTTATCCAGACGGCTTCCGAACCGGTGTACTGTCTCAATTTTTTTCTGGACTACTCGGATCGAAATAGACATTGAGTACATCCGCTCTGGAGGATAGAAACTACAGATCGCCTGCCGGCACAATCGATCACTCAAGTGTTACACATCAGAAGTACGTGACTCGAGACAAAATTCAACCAGCTAAGTCACATTTTGCTTTCTCACACGAATATGTATTTGATCCAGCAGAAACCACTGTTCCTCTCTTCGTTACTTCCGTTTTTCCCTCTAAACTCCCAGATTTCTCAGCCATGGCCCTGTGTAAGAACTACACTTGTTTTGGTCATGTAAAAATGTCTATTTTCATTGGCATTTATCATGACTTCCAAATGAAACTATGCAAAACTTTGGAAGAGGAGCTCTAGACCGATCTACTCATTGGTATAATGCAACGGTAATCACAATTTTGGTGTGATACACGGAACGCTCTTGGGATCAGTTTAGTAAATGAATTATTGCACTATTGACCAAATCACTCCAAGAACTCCCAATGTAGCGGCTGCGTGTAGAAGTGTATGTGAAGTTGTTCTAATTTTTGTCACATTACACGACTCTTCTATGTTTGATCCTTTCCTTTTCTGCAATTTTATCCTATTTTATAAGTTTCGAAGAAACGAAGTTTGAAAAGAATACCCCTTTCCAAAAAAGATTTCCGATTGCGTTACCTGGCATTATACCCATTATATTTCTCCAAATTCTTCAAATTATCATCAAAATACGCTGCTATAAGGAGATTTAATCGATTGTGAACCTCAGAGCTGCTCATAGCTTGGGCCTCTTTCTCTTCCACATATGAGAAAAAAGGGAGAGGGGTGCGAGCGGTGAGCGACTCTAAGCTCCATAATCGCAGAATGATTCTTCAAAGCGACATTAAATATTGTGATTTGTTCTCTCCTGCGTTCAATCAATACTTATATCAGGTGAGTGCATCTGTATTAGTTATATTGGGTGACTTTTGTTATAACTTTTGTCTCCGTCGATATTTTTCTATGTAGCTTAGCTCGTTCAAGAGCTTTTTTAGCGCCCTAAGTAATGGGCAATTTTACGTCGAATTTGAAAAAATGATGTTCGAGTGAGTTGGACTAAAAAAGAGGCGACTTTCTGAGAGACACCAAGAGACTGTACTCAACTTCGTGATTCCGCAAATTACCCGTGATTACCAATCCGGTTATAGTCGGTGAATCTTGTCAAAAGTGGAAGATTGCGTAATTGCAAAATCCTCCAAAATCCGTCCACATATGTTTTAATTGAAGCATTAAAATGAAAGCTATTGGCAATTCAGGAAAAAACTGTAAAAACGTGTAATATTCGCCGATTTTCATAATAATACGTGGAAATCACGAAACTGGGAACAACCCCCTTGGGGCTCGAATACTGCTCGTAATCTATCCATAAAATTGGTCCGAAGACAAATTTTTCGGCTCTCATAGTATATCATAGGCCGTGTTGCAGAAATGCGTTTTTTCCCGGACGAATGCTGAGAACGAAGTTTTTAGCACGAGTTCGGGAAAGGACACATCTACGCAACACGACGTACAAGATATTTCATACGAAAAAAGCCCGGAAATGCGTTTTTTTCAGGAATGAAACCAGGCGAGGACGCGTGAAAAACGCGTTTTCCGGGCTTGTTTTCATAAAAAAATTTGTGAAGGTATTAAAATGAGGAACCATATAAGCTCACGTACAATAAAATTGGCTGAACCAGAAAATTTTGGCGCAGATTAACAAAGTCCGAAGAATTGCGAAAAATTAGATCAGAAGTCATGGCAAAACACGACTCAATTTGGATTTCGCAAAAATAATAAATGATAAATGATTCATAAATGATTTTGGATCGGTCTAAGCCACTTCCCTTTTCATTGCCCAACTTAACAAACACAAAGAAAGATATGTGGCAAGGCCGGAGTACACGCATATCTTGGATCTCGCGTGTCACGGAATTGGGCATACTCACCTTATACGAAAATACATATTTCATATTGAGATCATCAAATTACAATCAACCCTTCGGGTCATTATGGCATCTTGGTTCTGAATCATTTTCAGGCTCGAGAAATTTATTACTATCCAAGGTATTGAGTTTATAAGAATGAGGTCCAAACCTAATTGTCATGACCAATTCATTAATGGTGAAAGGTCGTCTATAGAAAATTTTTTCCAGTTATGCAGACGAAGAAATGGAGGGATGAGATCAACGAGGTCCAAATAACGGGCCGCGAAGTCTTTTTTCAAGGTCTCAATAATCGTGCGTATCATGGCATCCTTGACGGCCCTAGATGTTTACAGTTTCATGGTCACAGAATGGAATTATTTAGATGAAGTTTTTTCCGTGTAGCGTACGAGGGTGCGCACAAAAGACGTTCGCACTCAAAATGGAGAGGGAGCAGGTGTATAAGTCGCATTTGAAAGAAGCAGTTAATCGACTGAACGTCGGAAAATTCTATCTCGCAGAATTCTTGTCCTAAGTCCACTGTAAAACAAATAGTTCAGAATGGGGACATATAAGTAAAGGGAATAATAGAAAGATTAAAGGTTTAGTGTGCGATTGATTTGAACTCAGAATTTCATGACAATGATGAAGGGATAAATAAATGTGATCGATTTTGCCATTGGACGAACCCGAATCCATACATGTCTTTACAACTTTTGTGATTCATCTACCAAGAAATTGAAGAATTTCTCGATATGATTGTGAACTTCATTTGTTGAAAGATAAAGAAACGAGTTTGGATGATCAAAAACTCGTAACTCGCAAAGTAATCAATATAAAAAGCTGAAAATTGATCTGTCTTAGGGCGAGATCACCGTGGAGATCACAGGCACGGAAAATATCGACGGAACGATAAATTGCATTTCCGTCGAATTTCGATGGAAAACAAGCGACTAATCCAAAAGATTTTGTCGTTGGTGTAATTCCGCCCTTAGAGACCAGTGATACAATGACAATTTAAAATTTGAGGTGGAAATCTTGAATGCTGTAGAGACCTCGAGATGACAAAGATATGAATTCCAAGTTTTACATAAAAATCAGGGATTATAGTTTTCTTTTTAGCTCATACAAAGTCTATAGGAAAATTCTAGCTTCCGCAATTCGCAGAACTTTGAAGAATTGACCATCCAGGGGTTTAAGTAGCTACTTTGGATGTAATTAAAAAAAATTAGAGAATCATTAAGGAATTAGATGTCTATTTTCAATCTTTAGGAATGACTAGCCTTCTAGATGGCGGTTGTAATCAAAATCTTACAACTTGAGAAGCTTTACGCAAAAGCAACTCAGAATAGACTGATCTCATTATGCAATGGGTCTGAGAATGTGCACAATTTAAAATATGCAATTGACTAGCTACACCTTATTCTCCTTATCACTTACCTACAATCCTATTCACCAGTAAGGAGAATATTTTCATGTATATATTAATTTGAACTGGATCATTGATCAGGGATAGCAGTTGTTTGAAAGTTGCTGCATGCTCTTGACAAAAATCCACTGAAATGGATTTCTTTTCTATCCATTTTGATAATGAATTAACAATTTCAGAGGCATACATTATGATACTTTGAACACTCTGTAATAAAAAACAAGCAACATTTGATCACGTGAAATTAGTGAAATGCGTCATAAAGTCAACAAAAGAATGAGTATGACTTACATCATCAGCAAGTAACTGGTGATGAAACATTTGGATGCAGAGTTGTAATGCGACAAGTTTCACTGATGGTTCTGACAAAACCAAAATGTCTAGTAATTGATTCTCAAGCTTCCTCCTTGGCCATACAGAAACATCAGACTCAATGATGATCTGAAGGGGATATTAAGATTAATACCCTGATGATCCATTTTGGATTGAAGTGAAAAAATTAGGGATGTCAAGCATATATTCTCCATCGAACTGACAATACACTCACCCTTAATATGGAGCTTTGCAGTATTGGGATTTCTCCAACCCTAACATTAAGTGGGAAAGGTTGAAGTTTCAAATGATCAATGGCATTTTGATCAGCTTGGAATTTATTCAGCTGGATATTTTCAT
>JAPYYZ010003902.1:0-23454 GCA_030522705.1 Eretmocerus eremicus
CACCTTAAACTGTAGGTCCCCCTCACCGAGGTAAAATCGATAGTTGGCAGTTGCTGACGCGCTGGTTGAGCGTAACTCAACCCCACGCACATGGGTGCCATCTGGATAGAGCTCAAAAGAGCAGGTGCCGAGATGTGAAACTAAGAACTTAACATTTTCCATATTGATGAGAAAGGTGGAGCTGTGGTCGAGAGGTAAGCTTCCTGCTCGCCACGTGAAAGATGGGGGTTCAAACCCCTCCCCAGGTCAAATTTCTTTTTCTTCACCCATAACATGATTTGTTAATCCAACACCCATTGACATTATATATCATGGTCTGAACTTGGATCCTGATAACACATGATGTTTCAGCTGATATCTTGAGTTAGAAACGACTACATGAATTACCGTATTATTGCACTATGAATCGGATGATATAATACTACTTTTTCTCATGAATTCATCAATCAAGAGGTCCCGCTCGCCCATTCTTTTGGAACTATTTCGTCTCCTGATGCCGATACACATTTGAAATAACATTCTGGACTCATATACTCTCTCTTTCCCTCTCTGATTTTTATACTTATCGAAAAACACAATCCCAACAACTCTCGGAATTTACGAGAGTACGAAAAAGCTGAATGAGCTCTCGATTGTCTATTGTTATTGAGCTATTGTGGATATTAGTGATAGTTGTCTACACTAGGGGGTGAAAGGCGCGTGTCTCCTCTCCGATAGAGGGAAGCGTCTTTGTTGACTATAAAGTTAATAATCAAGATGAAGAAGTTATCCACGACTAAAGCTGCAGTCACCACAGCATGTGCTAGTATTTTTCAAAGTTTGTAGCTGTCTCTGCATGAATTTTATCGAGCTGTCTTCTCCTATGTAAGTATATCCATCCAAGTGATCCCACGTTATTCATCGAACTCTCCGCAATCGTGTTATTGCCAAGCAAGCCGAATGTATAATCTCATCAAATCGTGAATGACCGTTGGAAATTGCCTCTTCCGAGTTAGTAGCATTTGCGACTAACTTGGAATTGACCTCCTCCCCCCCTCCAATCTTGGTTCAGAGATCTCGAGGCTTCATTCATGATTTCTTGTAACTCTCAACCTTTTGGGGCTAGTCAAATCCCACCGAAGCAGGATTATTCCCATCAATGAGAGAAAAATATACTAATATCTAGTTGAAATCATCAAAGTCCATCCTCATATAGTATATTTCGATACGGAGGCGTAGAAGTTGGATTTTGCCCTCCGGGTGATATCCTCCGACCGGAGCCGAAAGCGAGGGTCGAAATCATCGCGAAGATGCCAAATCTAACATACGCGGCAGTGTATCGAAAGATATCTTTTGACGATTCGTGAGCGAAAGTTACGAGTCTGTGTGTAAAGTACTCTTACACACAAAGTGTCGGAAAGTTATACATCTTTAAAAAAGACCGGTTTCCGTCATATTCTCTTCTCTCCCTGGTCCTTCATTCTTCGGAAATAAGTAGATATTCGGGGTCATTTCCAAACCGATTGTTACGAAGAGATGATCCAACTCGGACAATCTGTCTTATCAATGCAGGGTGGAAAATGAAGGAAAAAAAATCAATTGGGCGACCGAAGAGAATTCCCAGACCGAGGGCGAATGCAGGGCGAAAGCGATTGAAGTTTGGTCAAGACATGAGTCGGAGCACCCAATGGAGACGAGCTAAGGTTACTTTTCCAAACTTGAGAATCGATTGAGCGCGCGCCCAATTTCCTTAAGGAATTTCTTTGAGGCCTGGCTTGTGTTTTAGTGTATGGTAATCGAGTTCAATGTTAGCTTGTGCCAAAAAACTACCGAGTGAGCTGGAGTGTTACAAAATCTTACATGGATAATTGAGGTTTGAGGAGGTGATTGATTCTAGAACCATAACGAGCTAAATTATCCATTGTTGAATTTGGCAATCGTTTGCACATCAAATCCTGAATCTACATCACTCATGCTGATAGCTCCGAGATAAAAACCACCTGATAACTCATAAGTGTAATTATGATTGCCAATTGACGGATGAAATCTTCCTCTAGAAGGATATGATTCTGTCCCTCCCCCCTGTCTCTCTCCCTCCGCTCTCTCCCTCACTCCTCTATTCCTCACATAATGACCCATCCTTTCGAACGTTCCCATTGTTTTGAACTCCACAGGGGCTCGTACAAGTAGTGCGAGGAGATTCTGGAATCATAAGAAAGACACTCAGAGCTTGTGAAACTCACGATCATGTAGATCCAGAATCGTCAATCCAAGTGGAAGTTGTACCCCTCCAGAATCAAGGGAGAATTCCGACAAGACATTCAAACGAGAGTGCAGCAGCATTTCACTTGGAAAATAGTTTTAGTAAACATACGTAAAGTGCTCTAGTGAAAGACTCTTAAAAGCATGGCTCAAATATATATCCGTGTTACCCTCATGTTCAGAGAGCTCTATCGGAGTGTCTACCGAATGGTATCTCACACAATGAGAGAGAAGTTCGCGTTCCTCTTGAAGAGCTCGTCAACAAGAGCGCTGAACGAAGCTGTGAAATGATGACTAAAACTTGAGATAATCAAGCTCGGGTAGAAATCAAAATTACTTTTACGTGGGGTGCCGATAGCTCATCAGGTCATCTCAATCCTCAACAACACCATCGGGAAGAGCATAGAGATCCAAACTTACAAGCTGATCAGTCATTATCTGTCAGCAGTCTCAATATGATCAAGATCGAGAGTTTGTCCATGCCTCGCGAAAAACATGTCTGGTTGAGTTTCAAGCCTCAGAGTCGACGCATGGTACGGCCTTTGAGAATTTGCTTCGAGAAAGAGGGGGAGAAGAACACCAGAGCAGAATATGATCGTGTTTCTCAAGAAGAGGCAGAGCTGAGAGGTTACAGATTTACACTGCCTGATGGCCTACAGGTGATTGTCAAATTTAAAGTATTGGATACTTTGTTTGATACGAAAGTTCTCAATGTTATCTGTATAAACAAATATACTTCAAGATGTTACCTGTGTTCCAAGACAAATAGAGAATTCGGCAATTGAACGACGATTTCCGGGCAGAACCTGACTCTCTCAAACTCGGACTTGGCCTTCTTCATGCGCTCATCAAAATAATGGAGCATTTCCTGCACATTGCCTACAGGAATTTTCTCGAATTGATGATCTGGGATATTCCCAGTGACTTGGAATGTGAGTAACGTATTGTATCAGTTATTTATACCGTATAATCTGCCAAAATTCTCCCAGAATCTGTAGACTCCTAGGAATATTCTACAATATTACTATAGGAACTGTATTCCTTGCTATATTCATCCCAACTACCAGACATTTCCTTTTAGATTCCACTACTAGGCATTAGAGTACGTTTCTTGTTATCTATGAACCAAGTCAATGCTATTGGCTATTCTATTAGAAATGAGGCTATGGGGGAACGAAGAATTTCAATTGATTTTTTTGTAATATTTATTTTGAAACCCCGAATGAACAGCACTGTATAGCTTGCCCCGAGCAAAATATTACCACATAGTTCTGAAGTTCAATATGCCTTGGTAAGAATTTGATGCTCATGACTTCAGTCATACTTTTGTATACTATTGCATAATATGCAGTTAGTAATGAATCTCTAGTATGCATACTTCACGTTTCGCAGGAAAGTTTCGCAATACCACGTTTGGATGCGAATGAGAAATTATTGTATTACTGCAGCAGCATTGGCAGTCTCACAGTGGCAAAAGATAAATGATCGGCGGTTGATGATACTTGATTGACGAAAATACCATAATATACACGTCAGCCGGACTTTCCTTGGACTAATTCAACTTCTGGCATTCAGTTGAAGAGTTCTCTGTAGTGTTCATCTCATGCTTTGGAATAGGCTGATTCTACCTAAGATCATGCAGCAGAATTACTTGAAGTCGTGGCTTCCGCTAGCAATGAAATAGATGTTTCTAGAGACGAAATCAGACGATACGTATTTTTTCATATGGCCCGAATTTGCTTCCCTCCGGAACTATGTAAATTTTTTGATGAGGGCCGAAGTAATGAAATTACGTGAAATTCACGATCTAAGATCGGTAAAAATTTAATTTCTTAGTTTTACGTCTCGGCACCTGCTCTTCAAAGCTTTATCCAGATGGCACCCATGTGCGTGGGGTTGAGATACGCTCAACCAGCGCGTCAGCAACTGCCAACTACCGATTTCACCTCCGTGAGGGGGACCTACAGTTTAAGATGGGTTCCGAACCACCGAGACCACCGTAGAAAGCACATGAGAAAGAATCTCAGTGGTACCGGCCGGGACTCGAACCCCGGCCTCTCGCGTGGGAGACCAGGACCTTATCCACTAGGCCACGGTGGTCTCAAGATCGGTAAAAATGGAATATTTTCGAATCTGTTCAATATATCCTCACGAATTTTATTGGATAGCATCATGTGGGCAATACTGAATCGAACGAATCCGCTATCATGTAGGAATAGTCAGGAATAGCAGCTAGAATCTGTTTTTCATGAGAAACGATGGAAAGTCAATATCTCGCAGGCGCCATCGTCTATCTTGCTGAAAATTTCTTGGAGGTACTTGAATACAGGAGAATGCAGATGGAATTCGTTATGTATGCACTAAATTCTCCGTATACAAGATACAGATATTCCGTTTTGTTCTTCAAGGGACATAGCATACAATCGAAATTCTTCGATCGAAAATGGGAATGGTTGTTCGAATGATATTTATGGATCTTTTGAGATCTTTCATGTTCCGAATGATTGCCTTAGCATTCTTCGAAATTGAGAATCAATACATTGGCACCTTCCCATGGTGGGAATGTACTCTAATGACGGTCAAAGCATTTGATTTCAATCTGAATCATTTTGCAATCAAAATAATTTCTGTTGGATTTCAAAACATGATTCTCGAGGAATTGAACTCTACAGTGAAGCGTGATTGTATTTTATACTCCAAGTGCATCCTTCTACACGCCTGTTTAGCAGTTCTTGCTATTTTGATTTTTGTTTGATTGACTTCGAAAATCTTAACTTTTCAGGCATCAGAATCCCAGACGTAGGTAAAAGCTGGAACTCTCTGGCACTCTGCTCCTTCCTTTGATCGGAATCTTGTCAGATTTAAGGCGCTCATTCCAAGCAGAGGTATTGCCCCAGTGTCGCTGAATACCATCACGCTCACCACACTCTTGTTCATTGAATCCTTCTACAAATGATCCCATTATCAATATCATAATGATTCAAAATCAATTGATTCGACCGTTATAGAGGTACATCTTATACCATGATGAGATGCCGATGTATTACTTTTCAATCTTGAAGAATGGTAGGTCAACCATTCAGAACATGGAAAGTCTAGAAAGATTCATGAACATCATTCAAATCACTTGCATACCAACCATTGCCGTCCTTGATCGGAGAATTTTGATTGTATGCTATGTCCCTTGAAGAAGAAAACGGAATATTTGTATCTTGTATACGGAGCTTTTGGCGCACACATAACGAATTTCATCTGCATTCCCCGGTATTCAAGTACCTCCAAAAAAATCTTCAGCAAGGTAGATGATGGTGCTTGCGAGACATTGACTTTTCATCATTTTTCATCGAAAACAGATTTTAACTGCTGTTCCTGACGATTTCTGAATGATTGTAGATCTGTTCGATCGAAAATCGCTCACGTGATGCTAGCCAACAAGATTTATGAGAATATATTGAACAGATTCGAAATCATTCCATTTCTAGCGATCTTAGATCGTCAATTCCACGTAATTTCGTTGTTTCGGCCCTTATCGAAAAATGTACATAGTTCCGAAGAGAAGCGGATTTGGGTCATACAAGGAAAAAAGCTTTCTCTAGTTTTGTCTCTAGAAACATATATTCCATTGCTAGCGAAATTCACGGCCTCAAATAATTTTGCTGTCTGATCTTAGGTGGAATCAGCCAATAGCGAAATTAACTCACGTGCAATCAATTTTGATAACTAGTTGAACCTAATTACCAGTATACGAAGGATCCATTTTTCGTGAGTCGATGCCCCAATCGATTCGGAATGTTCCATACATACTCGTCACGCTATGTAACATTAGAACGGGATCTACTTCATTCGAGGAATTACGGAAAGAGCCAAAGTACACAATGAGGAAAATTGGTTTTATCTCTGACCATTGCAATTAAATAAGGTCATGTAAAAGCTCTACCTCACTGACATTCATTATGAACTGATTTAAAATAGAACTGAACAATATTTCAAAGGAGTGGCTCCAAGCTGCCCTGCGTATCGGTAGAATTAACTACTGGGTAAGATTTTGAAGCGATCCGTTGAAAGCCATTTGAGTAATTTGAACTGTAGAGTAATGACAATATATTTGCACTACACCTGAAATTACTCTAAGAGCTCTCAAAGGATCGGTTCAAAATTTTACACAGTTGTTCATTTTACCGATACGCAGGGCACCTTGCAGTTCCTTTTTTGAAATATTGTTTTTTCTTTTAAATCAATTTATGATGAATGATAAAGTAGAGTTTCTCCTTCCGCTTAAGAGTTATAACGCAGCAACCTCTCCGGATATCGTCATGAAGTAGGAGGGATTTTTCTGAAGGTCATTCTAATCCCATATTCTGCGTATCAAATCTGGTCCAAATCACACTTATGACTATAAGTACTTTGACACTACTAACTTTGGTGAATAACATGATGGGAGAATTTACAGAATTTGACGGGTTCAAAATCTTGTGGGCAATATAACGGTCGAAGATGATTCTTGAAACTCATTATTGACCACAATGAGTGGAGGCTTTCAAGATCCTGTGAATGAGAGCCACAGAAGTATTTCTCGAGAGTTGGGTGCACTCAGGTTACGCGTTCATCCTCCGCATCCACTCCATAATTTGTTCAAAGACAAGGTGATAGAGAACTGATATCCAAATGTTGTGATAGTGATTTCTGGATTTGTTCTGAAAAAAAATTCAATTTTAAATTAGAAAATCGTACGAACGCAGGACCCTGAAACCGACACCGGCGTTCTTTATCTTACTTCATTAAGAGATAGATGGGCTTCTATTGATTGATCTCTAAAATCCATCACATGAACGGTTCAGAACCAAATTGGGAGGGAGTACCATCCCACTTCTTGAAAACTTGCGATTGTACTTCCAAGTCTGTTTTTATCATCTTTGAGATGACTCAGTCCGGGATCATGAAGGCAGACTACTCCTTCCACGAGCAGAGGGTCGACCTTGTGGATAACAGACGTGGACAGAACTTTGGGAATCATTTTGTTTTGATCAAAAATGAAGGTATTCGGAAGGATTGAGTCACTTATTCACGTTGATTTAAGATACAGGCGAGAACAAATGTTCCAATTCATCGCTCTTATAGACCCGTGTTGAAAAATTATTGGTCTGAAAACACTAGCAATTCTAACGGTTGTAGATGTATCCCAGGACAAAGGGCCTGTGGAACTGAACCCCCTAGAATATTCTCTTCACGACAATAAGATGATCCTCAAAGTTCTGGTCGAATTATGATCCATCAGGTTCACCCTCTACTTACAAACAATCTGACGCAGAAATTCTCACCTCACAATTCGATCATATTTTTGGGGATCGTGTACTTTCTTCCTGCAAAGTTTTCCAGCTTTCTGTTATATTGAAAACTGGTGACAAACTGATGTGAGTAGAATTCAATATAGAATCGGACAGAGTTTGTGTACTTCGGGAGGAATTCTAGAAAACGTCGCAGCTTGGAGGAATTCAATCTCACCAGTCCCCTTCAATCGATTTGGAATGAAATCATACAACATCATTCACCCGCTGACTTCCCGTGTACACATATGTGGACAAGCACGTTTCCCAACATTTTGTGATAAC
Source organism: Eretmocerus eremicus (assembly GCA_030522705.1). Lineage (NCBI taxonomy): Eukaryota > Metazoa > Arthropoda > Insecta > Hymenoptera > Aphelinidae > Eretmocerus > Eretmocerus eremicus. The sequence continues at coordinate 7,851 of JAPYYZ010003902.1, forward strand.
TTTTGCTATATGTGTCAGAAAAATCTTGTGAAATTCAGGGAATATTCTAGACATAAGAGAAATATATCGCCACGAAAGTTGCTCCCAAATAATGTTTGGTTTATGAGGAAAAAAAAACTGAGAAATTTTCGAGCTTGAAATTTTGCCATTTTTCGTACTTTTTACACTAGTTACGCATGTTTTTGAACTCGGGATAATTGTTCAAGACCCGGGAGTAGGGTCGAAAATGAGCGGGGTAAGGAGTAGCTCCGGTCGAAATTGCGTGTTGATGAAATGCAACTGTATACAAGACTTTGAAGTGATCGTGGAGAATTTGTAGAGAAATTTTGGCCCTATGTTGCCTTATCAACTGATTAGTCCAAGAAGTTTCTACGTAAACTCTCCCAAATTATCAAAGTAACGCATTTTACTGATTCGCAATTTGAATTAGAGGAACTTTTTCGAAATATAGTGTTCTTTTTTCAAAAAAATCATCATATTCAGCAGCAGGGAAGCCTTTACTTCCCTCAAAAATTCATATCGACTTGGTACCATCTAACTTTGGAGCCCTCCATGAAAACCTCGCATGGAATGATGAATTGATACTTCATCACAGTCTTGACTGAGCCGTTCAATCGATTTTTGTAGCTACTTTGCAAAAAAGTGCTGGAGGAATTCGGGAAAGAGTACTCGAATCCCTTGGGGTTCGAGTGGACCAAGTTGTGCAAGGCAAGGGCACAAGCAACACTAGGAATGTTGCTTGGAAGTGCCTTAAAGAACCAGAGAAGTTTGTGGAGGCATGTCGTCTTGATGTGACTGACGTTAAGAACGTATCGGACATTGTAAGGTTATTCAGGAACGAAAAGAAATTGAAACTAAATGAGCTCGAAGAATTTTGTCGGGCTCAACACAGGAGACACTACGAGCTCTATCTTTGGGCTAGAATGAGTCCAAGTTCCCATCGATTTTTGTGGCATATTTGTGAGATAGCTCGGCAGTTCCCAATTCCGATGATATATCTATCTGGGGAAGGGAGTGAGGCCTCTCACAAATATTACCGGAGAGATATGGTGGAACATGCCCGTCAAAACGATTACTCTGGTCGGATTTTGCATGTTTTCCACGGAGCAATTCAGATGTCGGATTCAAAGTTGTCACTCATCAGCATAGAAGAAGGATCGAAGCAAATCCTCGAGGTAAATGGTCAAATGAAGGAATACATCCAAGAAGAGTGAGCTCAATATCTTCCCTCAGATTCTCTCACAAGTTCCTCCATACAAATATGTATATCTATACATATATGTCTATATCATGCAATTCGGTTATTTGAATCATTCCTTCGACTACCGAAGAGAGAATTGCGAATCTGAGAGCATGATTTCGGTGATTATTCTCCAAGATAATCCTTACCTTAGGCGAAAGTAACCACAATTTTCCTTTGATCGAATGGGCTTCCACGGTTTCACAAAAAAAATCACGAAAAACTATATGAACTGGGAAAACTATCTTATATGAACTACAAATTCTTCAATTATGATTCGGATCACGAGACATGACCTTCCGCGTCATTCCTCGAGTCTGAAATCTAGTTTATTTTGTAGCCACATGAATTACCGTCAAATTGAACTGTTGCAAGAGGGAATTGCAACTCTCCACGCTAGAATTACAGAACTTTGGAGCCACGGAAACGGTGTAATTTCTCTTCAGTGGGAGAATTCAGCGAATGAATTGGTCGGTTGGAGACAATCATATTCTCTTATGCTGAATTACTTGTACTTCGGGTCTGAATACTCCAAATTCATTCCTGCAACAGATCATTTTGGAGGTGATCAAAATGCTTTTGAATAGGATGAGTTGAAGTTACAAATCGAAACATTTATACATGCGCGAAGAATTATTGCTTTGTAATGCAATTTATCGGAAATTCTTCCATGGAATTTCAAAATTTCGCTGGGTCCTAGGAAGCCTGCTCATTCTGTTCGAGTACAAGACTTGCAAGTATAGTTTTGTACAAACTTGTACGAAATGTACAAGTATAGTTTCTGTTTCACTGTGACATTGAAAAAATGAATCATCAATATTTGGCTCTCTGAGGTAAAAATTTCTCATATTCGACCGAACTTGACGTAATTGATAATTTTCACATTGAGAGAAATTGATCACAATCCTGGAATTTTGTGAATCAACGCGAAAATTTGTCAGACGAAATGTAGGATGATCGATCATCAAAACTCCTCATGTTTAGGAATACGAGTATTTTCTTCTCACATTATCTAGAGGAATTATGGGGATCGTTGATCAGCGTTGATTACCGGAGACGAGAATTCATGATCAATTCGACACGATTTGATTTCAATGGAATTATTATGACTCTCTCCATTTTTAGCGAATCTTCTGACCAGAGTGACGAAGAGGATGAAAATGACAGTGGTGGGACCGAATGAAGCTTCAACCTGAATCGTTCTTGTGCTGTTCCGATGATTGTATTCTGTGTTTTCATTGGAAATTGTTGTTATTGTCATTGTTCTTTATGATCGCATCAATTGAAGAGAGTAGGGAAGGAATCAATTGCCGTCCATTGAATATTTATGTACAGATCTCAAAATATCAGACATTATTCTCGATTAATCAATGTGACCATACGGGATACACTGCAATCTATCGATTTTCATGTAGAGCTCATGATTGTTTGTATGAATTGTTCTAGGAATGGTAACAAAATTTACGACTCTGCTTATGAAAATATAGGAATGCGATCGTAGAGACCCCGAATACTTATGATTACATCGCGAATCAAGATATGGCAATCCAATCCCAATCTTGCACGTTGATGACATGCGAAAAAGACCTACCAAGATTATGTCAATCCAAACTTAGGGAAATCCATCACTCCTGAATTCGATTACTTGAAGCTCAACATCAAACTTCGACTATTCTTACATTCAGACATTGAAATCACTCAAATCTGATTGTATTGGGAGTTTAGATATATGAGCTCTCATCAAGCTCATATCATTTCCTGCAACTTCAAGTCAGACCTTAATACATGATCTAAATTCATATTGGATTGAGGAATAATTTCATGGGTAGGGAAAAAACTTGACCTGTGGAGGGATTTGAGCCCCCACCTTTCACGTGGCAAGCAGGAGTCTTACCTCTTGACCACGGCTCCATCTTTCTCATCAATATGGGAAAAAGAAACTCAATCTCTTAGTTTTACGTCTCGGCACCTGCTCTTCAGAGCTTTATCCAGACGGCACCCATGTGCGTGGGGTTGAGTTACGCTCAACCAGCGCGTCAGCAAAAGCACATGAGAAAGAATCTCAGTGGTGCCGACCGGGACTCGAACCCCGGCCTCCCGCGTGGGAGACCAGGACCTTATCCACTAGGCCACGGCGGCCTCATCAATATGGGAAAAATGTGTATATGTTGCTGGCCCCCAGAATGATTCTGGAATCAATTTGGCAGTTTTTGAGTATGTGACTTCCTGTATCCTGAAATCTGCCAGAAAATAAGATCAGTTACTGGAATCTCTTTCGTTCTTGGAGTTGCAATTACTGTACTTCTCTCCGAGTATTTTCGATCTTGAAGGACGGTGTGGGAAGTGTTTCAAATTCCCCAGAAAACTTTTCTTGATAGAAAAATTTTTCAGAAGCGACGTTTCGTCCACAAGGTTTCGTGTACCTCATCAGGCTGGTATAGCTATAAAAAAAAAAAACAAGAGCGATTCTCTCAGCGAACAAGAGACATATTACCAGTGATATATACACAGATCTGGCGTAACACAGAGACTTACTTCTCTAACTTCGATCGTCACATATTTTTTAAGGATTTTAGTTCGAGCACAGACACAGTCTGGCTTCCGTCAAGAGAATGAGAAGAAGTGAGGTATCGATCGAGAATTACAGCTCTTATCTATATTCATGAGCGATCATATGTTCGAGTTCGATGACAGACGTCTAGAAGTGAACAGCTATAGGAGGGAGAGAGAAAGAGAAAAAACACGAAAACAAAGGGTCATTGGGTTCGTTCAGCTGCTTTCCAAAGTGAGCTGTGAATGCGACTGAGATTTTCAACGTCTTCTTTTCTTTTGATGCAGTTCTTGTCGGGTCTTATATGAATCATCTCTGAAATTGTTCTCTTTCTCCAGTCGGATTCAGTGTCAACTATTTTAGTATTAGTCCAATCAAAATCATGCATGTATTTGGACTTGTGAGTTGAAACAACTGACTTTTTGTCTTTGTTGATTTGATGTTCATGTATCCGAGCAGCTAATCGTCACTTCGTCTCTCCCACATATGTCGTTGGACAGTCTTTACATTGGAATTTGTAGACGACGCCCGTTTTCTTAAACTTTTCTAATTGATCTTTTCCTAGTTTTACGATGAACTGAGAGTCTTAGAGACTTTTGGCAACGTGTGAACATTGTAATTCTTGAATAATGCAGTGCATTTTCCATAGAATCTATCTTGATACGGGATACAAATCTCACTTTGTAGTGCATATATTCTATTGCGACGTATGGGATCGGGTGGAACAGGTGGTGGTTTTGGACGTCGTAATCTGTTCTGAATGTGTTTTTCAATAAAATCATGTGGGTATCCATTGTCAGCCAGAATTTTCTTGACTAGCAATACATGCTTCTCATGGAATTTTTGTGTGGAGGCAGAATGGCTCTGTTGACTAAGTTTGAAATAATATTCTTCCTGTGACTCTTTGTATAGTTGGAGTTGAAACTAAGAATTCTCTGGGATGATGATGGCTCTTGATACCAGTTGGTTATGATTTTGTTATGATCTCTGATAACAGTGATATCTGGAAAATTGATGGAGTTATTGTTTTCTATTTCATACGTAAACTGTAAATGGTTGTTGTAACTGTTGGAAACATTCAGGACAAGATCGACGTGTTCTCTCTTGATACAAAGTGAAAAAAAACTTAATCTCTTAGTTTTACGTCTCGGCACCTGCTCTCTAGAGCTTTATCCAGACGGCACCCATGTGCGTGGGGTTGAGTTACGCTCAACCAGCGCGTCAGCTACTGCCAACTACCGATTTCACCTCGGTGAGGGGGACCTACAGTTTAAGGTGAGTTCCGAACCGCCAAAACCGCCGTAGAGAGCACATGAGAAAAATCTAAGTAGTGCCGGCCGGGACTCGAACCCCGGCTTCCCGCGTGGGAGGCAAGGACCTTATTCACTAGGCCACGGTGGCCAGCTTGATAGCTTGAAACGAAGTAAAGTGTCATCAACATATCTTAAATAGAATAACGGTACATATTGGTGGTCATTTTTAATTTTTGTAGACAAAAAGTTTCAAGGTCTCCCATCACTAAGTCAGCAAAGAGGGAGGAGATAGGGGATCCCATTTGGCTACCAAAAATTTGGCAATAAAGTTCATCATTGACTTGAAAGAAGGTGTTTTCAGAAAGAAATTCCACACAGTTTCGAACTTCCTCAAATGGTATATTCGATTTGTTGTGAATGTCACCAAATCTCCGGTCGAGGCTTCCTAATACGAGTTGACACATGATATTGGTAAACGAAGAGATGACATCCAGTGATCGAAAAATGTAACCGACGGGAATTATGAAATTTTCCAGTTTTTCTTTCAGTACAAAACTATTGTTGACACGTGAAGCTAGAGATTCGATACATTTTTTCAATTCATTGTAAAGGGTAGATGCAAGAAAGTGAGTTGGGCTATTGACTGTTGAAATGATCGGTCGGAGTCGTACATCTCCTTCATGGATTTTTGGTAGCCCATAACAACGGGCTATCGTGTTATTCGTTTGGGTGAGAGCATTCTTATGATGAGATCTACTCAAGAATTTTTGATTGTTCCAATCGTCTAGTATTCTGTGTACCCTTGTTTGTAGTCGTCCCAGTGGGTTCTTTGTAACTGGTAAGTGAACTTTCTCATCGCTTGAAAGGTGGTTCATCTTATTAATATACTCAGATTCATTTGAACAGACTGTAACATTGCCTCCATCTGACCGTGTAAGAAGGACATCAGGATTGGACTTCAAAAATTTCTTGGTAGAATTCAATTTTTTTTTATAAATTTTCTATCTTCACGAGTGATGTTGAACTGTTTCCCCTTTTCAGGGTATAAAATATCCGTGATCTTGTGACGAATGGAATCTTTGTCACAGTTATTCGAATCACAAGTAACAAGACATTTTTCTACATCTTTCATGGTCTCAATGATATTTTTGGAGGCTAAAGTGTGCTTCTGGTTGGAATTTGGACCTAATGAAACTATATCTCTCTGTCAGGAAGAGAGATGTTACTACAGTTTTTCAACCAAGATAATTTGTCTGTTCTGCGGTGGAGAGTTGGTGATTTTACTTTCTCAAATTTCTCTTGATGATTAGTATTATACTTTTGGTGAATTCTCGTAGATTCTTCAGAGGTGTATTGTTGGAAGCGACTCAATGTATTGCCATCTATTGGAAGACTTTCTAAGGACTGTGAAATTGAATTGAACTCCTTTTGGAGGCGAAATAGTAAATTGTTGACGTCTCTTATCTCATTATTCAGAAGTCTACGGCAGGATTCGGAATTTTGATGCTGTGAATATTTCGAGCATGACTCACGGTGAAAACCGACGCTTTGGAGATGTCTCTTGATGTTTGCTATGTGTCGGGGTAAAACATCGTTATTCCTGCACCAAAGGAGGGAGAAACGGCGCGACGACACCTCTGCTATGCGATGTTGTAATTCTGAAGAAGATTCCATGAGGACGACCGTTTGCGGGCCTAAGGTATCTCTTATTGCTTGAAAAAGTTCCATAGTGTAGATGGTGAGAGGCCTTCCTCCGATCTTAGGCCCAGATATAAGATCAGTTACTGGAATCTTCTTCGTCCTTGGAGTTGCAAATACTGAACTCCTCTTCGAGTACTTTCGATCTTGGAGGCCGGTGCGGAAAGTGGATGGAATTTCCCAGAGAACTTCTCTTGATAGGAAAATTTTTCAATAGCGACGTTTCGTCCACAAGGTTTCGGGGACCTCATCAGGCTGGTATAGCTATGAAAAACAAGAGCGATTTTTTCAACTCCGAGTATTTGCAAATCCAAGGACGGAAAAGATTCCAGTAATTGATCTTATATCTGGGCATAGAATCGAAGGGAAACCTCACACCATCTACACTATGGGATTTTTTCAAGCAATAAGAGATAACTTCGGCCAGCAAACAGTCGTCCTCATGAAATATTCTTCAAAATTACAACATCGCATAGCAGAGGTGTCGTCGCGCCGTTTCTCCCTTCTTCGGTGCAGGAATAACGATGTGTTACTCCCTCACATAGTGAACATCAAGAGACATCTCCAAAGCGTCGGTTTTGACAGTGAGTCATGCTCAAGATATTCACAGCGTCAGAATTCCAAATTCTGCGGTAGACTTCTAAATAATCAGATTAGAGACGTCAACAATTTACTATTTCGCCTCCAAAAGGAGTTCAATTCAATTTCACAGTTCTTAGAAAACCTTCCAAAAGATGGCAATACATTAAGTCGCTTCCAACAATACACCTCTAAGGAATCTACGAAAATTCGCCAAAAGTATAATACTATTCATCAAAAGAAATTCGAGAAAGTAAAATTACCAACTCTCCGCCGCGAAGCAGACAAATCATCTTGGTTGAAAAACTGTAGTAATATCTCTCTCCCTGATGATGTGATAGATATAGTTTCATTAGGTCCAAATTTCAGCCAGAAGCACACTTTAGACTCCAAAAATATCATTGAGACCATAAAAGATGTAGAAGAATGTTTTGTTACTTCTGACTTGAATAACTGTGACAAAGATTCCATTCGTCACAAGATCACGGATATTTTATACCCTAAGAAGGGAAAACAGTTCCACGTCACTCGTGAAGATAGAATATTTATGAAAAAAAATTGAATTCTACCAAGAAATTTTTGAAGTCCAATCCTGATGTCCTTCTCACATCGGCAGATAAAGGAAATGTGACAGTCTGTTCAAATAAATCTGAGTATATCAATAAGATGAAACATCTATTAAGCGATGAGAAATTTTATTTACCAGTAACAAAGAACCCACTGAGATGACTACAAACGAGGGTACACAAAATACTAGACGATTGGAACAATAAAAAATTCTTGAGTAGATCTTATCATAAGAATGCTCTCACCCAAACGGATACCACGATAGCCCGTTGTTATGGGCTTCCAAAAATCCATAAAGAAGATGTACCACTCAGACCGATCATACTAACAGTCAATAGCCCAACTCATTTTCTTGCATCTACCCTTTACAATGAATTGAAAGAATGTATCTAATCTCCCGCTTCACGTATCAATAATAGTTTTGAATTGGGAGAAAAACTGGAGAATTTCACAATTCCTGTCGGTTACATTTTTCGATCACTGGATGTCATCTCTTCGTTTACCAATATCATGTGTCAACTCGTATTAGAAAGCCTCGACCGGAGATTCAGAGACATTCACAACAAATCGAATATACCATTTGAGGAAGTTCGAAACTGCGTGAAAATTCTTTTTTAAAAACACTTTCCAATTCAATGATGAATTTCATCGCCAGATTTTTGGTAGCCCAATGGGATCCCCTATCTCACCCCTCTTTGCTGATTTAGTGATGGAAGAGCTTGAAACTTTCTGTCTACAAAAATTAAAAAATGACCACCAATGTGTAGTGTTATTCTACTTTAGATATGTTGATGATACTTTACTTTGTATTATGAGAGAACACGTCGATCTGGTCCTGAATGTTTTCAACATTTACAACAACCATTTATAGTTCACGTATGAAATAGAAAACAATAACTCCATCAATTTCTTAGATATCACCGTTATCAGAGATCATAACAAAATCATAACCAACTGGTATCAAGAGCCAACATCATCAAGGAGGATTATTATTTTCAACTCCAACCATACAAAGACTCAGAGGAGAAATATTATTCCTAACTTAGTCGACAGAGCCATCCTTTCTTCACACAAAAAATTCCATGAGGAAAGTGTATTGATAGTCAAGAAAATTCTGGCTGACAATAGATCTCCACATGATTTTATTCAAAAACACATTCAGAACAGATGACGACGTCTAAAATCACCACCTGTTCCACCCGATCCCATACGTCGCAATAGAATATATGCACTACAAAGTAAAATTAGTATCCCGTATCAGGATAGATTCTATGAAAAAAGCACTGCATTATTCAAGAATCACAATATTCACACGTTGCCGAAAGTTTCTCAGACTCTCAGTTCCATTGTAAAACTAGAAAAAGATCTATCAGAAAAGTTTGAAAGAACGGGCGTCGTCTACAAATTTCGATGTAAAGACTGTCCAGCGTCATATGTGGGAGAGACAAAGCGACGATTAACTGCTCGTATACATGAACATCAAATCAACAAAGACAAAAAGTCAGTTGTTTCAACTCACAAGTCCAAATACATGCATGATTTTGATTGGACCAATACTAAAATAGTCGACACTGAATCCGACTGGAGAAAGAGAACACTTTCAGAGATGATTCATATGAAATCCGACAAAAACTGCATCAATAGAAAAGAAGACGTTGAAAATCTCAAACGCATTTACAACTCACTTTGGAAAGCAGCTGAACGAGCCCAATGACCCTCTGTTTTCGTGTTGTTTCTCTTCCTCTCTATCTCCTATTGCTGTTCACTTCTAGACGTCTGTCATCGAACTCGAACATATGATCGCTCGTGAATATAAATAAGAGCTGTAATTCTCGATCGATACCTCACTTCTTCTCATTTTCTTGACGAAAGCCAGACTGTGTCTGTGCTCGAACTAAAATCCTTAAAAAAGATGTGACGATCAAAATTAGAAAAGTAATTCTCTGTGTTACGCCAGATCTGTGTATATATCTTTTGTAATATGTCTCTTGTTTGCTGAAATTCTTTTGTTTGCTGGAAAAATCGCTCTTGTTTCTCATAGCTATACCAGCCTGATGAGGTCCACGAAACCTTGTGGACGAAACGTCGCTATTAGAAAATTTTTCTATCAAGAAAAGTTTCCTGGGGAATTCAATCCACTCCCCGCACCATCCTTCAAGATCGAAAATACTCGAAGAGAAGTTCAGTATCTGCCAGAAAATGTACCATTCGAAAATTCACGAAATAACTGTCGTTTGGAATGGGGAAAAAAATGACTAATTCGATCATCTACGATGATCGCATCCATCTTCGGAGATATTACAAGACATTTTTTTTTATTAATGTAGAATACAGGAAAATTTGTTTCATCCCGGACGAGTACAAATTTTCGTTTCCATCCGCCATTTTGGACCGGCCATTTTGTGTATCAAGAATTCTGCTTCTGATTTGGGTTTAGCGGTCATGATCACTTGGAATAATCTTCTTTACGGCCAATAAAGTTCGATCAAAAACTTGCAAAACCCAAAATCATTGTTAGCGTGACAAGAGGGTACGATGTTCCACCATTTTGGGGGGGAGGGGGAGGAACTTTGAGATTTTCTCCATGATTTACCTCCATCCGCATCGACCAGAGCTTCAATTGGAGTGAAGTTTTGATGCTCTGCGACCAACCGTTCTAGAGATATTAGATTTTGAAACATCACTTTTCAAAATTTCCCAATGTGTGCCGTTGCCAAATTCCACACTGGCTATGATGCTCCTGGTAGAAAACGTGATGACTCGTCAATTTTCAACCACATTCGCGGATGCAAACATTCCCTAATTGGGGTTTCAAGATCCGTTAAATCTATATCACGGATCCAAATTTGCTGCGGCCAAATTTCGCTTCGGTTATAAAAATCTTGGTGTGGGACTCGATCACTTGTGAATTCCCAACCCTCCAGGCGAATCCCAGATTGGGAGTTATGAGTCCGAAATTTTCATACTTCTCATCTGAGTTATCTGTTCCTAACTTTTTCTCCGATTATCTCATTGTACGTGTGGGGTTCGATCGCTAGTCAATTCTTCGCACTATTTCGTGGGGATCACGGATGTGAACAATGATTGAATAATCTTCATTCCTTAGAGAATAATCTCCGTTTCCTCGGTTCTCTCTTTCATGCGTTCGCCCCCCGCAAAACCTGATTCACCAATATTCTCTATCTTGTGAATATTGGAGTTATCAACCAATGGGGAGTCCTCAAACGAATCTCAATGATTTACCATGAGCCCAAGTAATCCCAGAATAGTTTCCAAATTCACCAGATTACTTCCAATCAAAATGGCGAGTTTTGTGAATGTTGATTAAAGCTCTCATCTTTATATGAACCGAGTGAACCTTCTAATTTCATGGAAACTGGAAAATCATCCCAATATCCATGAAACTTGTTGAATCTTTGAGAGCAGTACAAGAGATTTGATCTAAAAAGGGAGTAAGTGGTGTTCTGTAATCTGTTACAATTCTGTATGAATTGGAATATCTCCACAAATCACATTAGATGAAAATGACGAAGACAGTGATAGATTAAAGTAAATTGTGATATAATTTGGGAATATTTTCATCGAATGGAATAACAATTTCCAATATCAAGTCAAGAAACTACAGAAAATTATACTCCAAATGATTTTTAACACGGACTTGCTCACGAAGCACAACCTCCATTCAATGATATGAAATATCATCATAAGAAAAAGATACTTACCCTGTGACCGATTATTTTATAGCGCCAGGTTAAACGCTACTCATTGTGAAGACTGCCAGGTCGATGATATAAGTCGTAGACTGTCATCGCTAGTTCCCGCCGATTCCTCGCGTAACGGGTGGGTTCGCCTATAAAATATCGAAGGAATCAGTTCACTCCATGACCAATCAATTCTGATATTGATAAGAGAAACTTCATCGTTTAAGTGCTCATTCTTCAGCTCAATTGATTGCTGATTTTTCATATTCAGGATTTTCGAAGTTATGATAAATTCTAGAGCTCACGTTAATAATGACATCCACCGCCACGGATAGAAACTCCAAAAATTCATTAGTTTGGATCCTTATGATGCGATTCCTACGGACTAGAGATTGCTTTCCTTACCAAAACGATTCACAGCCATTGCACGACCATAACCATCTCTCTGAATGCGGTTCGCTCGGTCAAGCACCTCGACATCTCTGAATTGTTGCTGATTCCTATCTAGGTCATCATGAATTCCCAACGAGCGGCTGGAGCCGAGGCAGAACGACAAAGACTTCTAGAAATTGATGATGACGTTGATAGAAATCAGCAACAATTAAGAGATGTCGAGCTGCTTGACCGAGCGAACCGCATTCAGAGAGATGGCTATGGTCGTGCAATGGCTGCGAACCGTTCTGGCGAGGAAACCAATCTCTAGTCCGTAGGAATCGCATCATAAGAATCAAAACTGATGGATTTTTGGAGTTTCTATCCGTGGCGGTGGATGTCATCATTAAAGTGAGCTCTAGAATTTATTATAACTTTGAAAATCCTGAATATGAAAAATCAGCAATCAATTGAGCCGAAGAATGAGCACTTGAACGATGGAGTTTCTCTCATCAATATCAGAATTGATGTGTCATGAAGGGATTTGATTCCTTCGATATTTCATAGGCCAACCCACCCGTTACGCGAGGAATCGGCGGGATTTAGCGATGACAGTCTGCGACTTATATCACCGACCTGGCAGTCTTCACAATGAGGAGCGCTTAACCTGGAGCTATAAAATTATTGGCCACAGGGTAAATATTTTTTTCTCATGATAATATTTAATATCATTGGATGGAGGTTGTGCTTCGTGAGCAAGTCCATCTTAAAAATCATTTGGAGAATCTGTAGTTCCTTGACTTTATATTGGAAATTGTTATCCCATTCGATGAAAATATTCCCAAATTATATTACAATTTACTTTAATCCATCACTGTTTCCGTCATTTTCATCTAATGTGATTCGTGGAGATACTCCAATTCATACAGAATTGTAACAGATTACAGTTCACCACTCACTCACTTTCCAGCCATTGATAAGATTTTCTGAACGAATTCAGTTATCCTCGAATTTGAATCATTTTTGACCTTTTCAGTGATTCGTGTTTCGTAATATCCATGCATTGTTACTTCCAACTTTGGCACGTGAAATTCCACGTGCGCCACACGTGGAATCACACGTACAATTCCAGGTTACGAAAAGTTCCATAATGCCACTCGAAATAACAGCTGTAAATATACGTGAGATTTCACGTGGGGGTTTTCAGTAGGGCATGTAGTATATTCCAGAGTTAACATTCTGCTGCCTCAATTTGCAGCAAATATTCCAATTTGGAATTCCCATCACATTCTTGACTGCTTACCTCGATACAGATGTGAGGAAAAAATTATCACAGCCGTTGCGCAATTTGAATAGCAAGCTATGCCGACCAAACCTACCCCTTGCAAAGTACAATTTTTTGGGAGATTTTTGATAGTATAGCATACTAAGAGGCCCCTCGATATTCCTCAGAGTAGTGGGGATATCTTTGGAATTTCTCAAAGCTGATAAGATAGTTTGTGTATCACAAACGTCTCTGCTGAACTGTAATCATAGTTGCAATATTCATTCATTCCAAGATTCATACATCTTGTAAACAAGAGGAGCTTGATAACAAACCAAATTTCCACTGAAAACATCTCCATTCCAACGGAGGCTATTTCCATCGGTGACGACAAGAAATTATGTTATTGGTCTAGATCCTTGCATCCACAGAACACTTGCATAAAAATGTCCTTGCCACACATCTGTGAGATTTTTGCTTTCCTCACCGAGAAAATCTGGACCTCGTACAGTTATGACCTGATTGCAAAGCTTTTGATTTGAGGGATAGAAAGTGGTTACTTATCATGCACAGACAAATCCCATCTCCAAGACTTGACATACGAGATTTTTTCTCTCCTCACCGAGAGAATCTGGACCTCGTACAGCTATAACCTCTTTGCAAGGCTTCTGATTTGAGTGATAGAAAGTGGTAACTGCACAGACAAATACCATCTCCAAGATTTGAGATACTGAAACAATCAGCTCCAATGATTTCACTGCAACTGAACGCGCTTGTTCATTTAGAGAATGATCCATACAGCAAGATATTCCACACATGTTCTAAAAGAATAATCAAGTTTCCCATGATGATGGATGGATACGGATGAGAATAAACTGCACCCACATATCAAAGAGTAGGCAATGAGTTAAACTCAAAAAAATTCATATCAAATATTGAATTGTCAACATCAGCTGTTGCACAGGTTGCAACTATACGGGCGCTACACTCCGTCTTTCTCTCTCTCTTCTTTCTCTTTTCATTCCGAATGCACGCATCCATCTTCTTCCCTTTTCGATTGATCTCGAGTCGATACTCGGTCTGGAGGAATCGAAGGAAAAGTTAAAACAGTAACGTTGGAAAGAGTGAAATCGGAAAAGAACTTCTGTTGCCAGAATGTCGAAAATAAGCGTACAGAATCCTAATTTGAGACAGAAAGAAACTGCCTGCAGAGAGTCAGTACAATCGTCTCAATGGTGAGAAAAACTCGGTTGGAAAAATAGTGAGAGGTTAGAAACCCCTAATTCGAAGTATAATAAGCACGGCGCCTCGCATCGATTTTTCAAATTTTTTCGTTCATACTCGCCAGATTCTTGATATGTAGAAGAGTCTCTCTCTCTTATTTTGATTCAAATCTCTAGGAGATTCGAGAATAATGGGAAATGCCGCGGAAACGGCTATCCACGCTTTTGATGCACGGCTACGACATGGCCTTAACAGCTTTCTCAACTCGGAATAAAATTGGAATGTACTAGTCCTACGTACACCTCATAAATGAGGATGTCCACGCCAAATTTAAATATTTTCTGCACGACATTTTTTTTCGCCTCGCAAAGTTCCTTAATCGGTTGGATATATCGGAACATGATTTTAGCAATTTTCATTGGGCCGAAAAAAATTTTTGTTGCCTCGGCTAGGCGTAAATGATTGATTTTACTGAAAAACCCAAAAATCAAACTTTGCGTCAGTATTTTGCTTATAACTTTTCTCCTCCTCGACCGATTTCAATTTTCCAAGAAGCACCTGAAAAGTTATCAAAAAACCTATTATTCACGTGGTTTTGAAAAGTTCCTCGAGCCCTCCACATGGTCTCAGAGTCCAAAATACACGAAAATAATGTTTTGCAAAATAACTCTTTTGACCACCCTTCAAAAAATTAGAGGAGAATTTTTTTTCAATTTGTCAATTAGTAATCTGACCACAAAAAAATTTTCAGTCATTTCCTGGGGGTTTGGAGCTCGTGGCATGCGTTTTAGTACGATTCAAAAGTCAAAAAATGGCTAAAACGCGTTTTTCTCCCTTAAATCTTCCTAGAACGGACATATAACCTACTTTAATGTGTTTGTCGAGTCATTTCACATCGGAAACGTGTTTTTTCAAAATTTTTTCGAGCTAAAAAGAGCGTTAAATACGCGATTAGATTTTTCAAAAGTACTTTTTGATTCAGAAAATGAGTTTTACTGCGCATGGGCGTGCTTATAGAGCCCAAAGAATAATCTCATCTGATAGCCGAAACAGTTTCCTTTGAAATTAGCTAAATTGAAGTTGATTTGATGCAGTAGAAGCGGAGATACAGCCGTTTCAAAATTTAAGAAAACCCAAGGTACCAAAACCGTGAGC